>PVHX01004615.1:0-123127 GCA_004024805.1 Geosciurus inauris
TTCTCCTAAGCTCCATTTGAGTATTTCCGCTTAGAAGTCTTACAAATATAACCCCAGTACCCCCAAATCTGATTCTTTTCCCCATATCCTAGGATGCACAGTTGGTGCCCAAGGAAGCAACGTGAGGGAATTCTCTCTCTTACCCTGCCCCATCCCATCATAAATATTTGTTAGTTTTACTTTCTAAGCATTTCTGGAGTCCAAACTCCCTGCTCTATTCCCACTAGTGTCACTTAATTCACTCTTAATTTATTTTTGACCTAAAAATTTTAATATACCCCTAACAAATGTGTCAGCTCTCATTCTTTTCCCCTACAAGTCAAAACAGCTCCTGATAAAAGAGTGATTAACAACAGAAGTATGATAACATATCATTTTTAAAGATACTATAAATAGCTACTACTGTGTGTGAAATAACTAGAAGGGCTATACTACTTCCCCTCTGCTGATCTCTCCAGTTCTTTTCTTGCTACTCCTTGCCTCACATTTAAAAATCTAGTATACTAGTAAACTGCTTATAGTTATCCAAATAATCTTGCTGACATGATTTCAGAAACATTTGTTTTGCTACACATCTTGTCTGTAATATCCTTTTCCCCATCCCATCTCTGTAAATAATAATCATAATAGTCAATGTTTACTGAGCACTTAATATGTCTGTTTCTATACCTTTTTTTTTTTTTTTTTTTTGGTATATACCATTGCACTTAATCCTCAAAACTACCTTGAGTAGATATTGTAAAACTACCATATTGTCATTTTGGTGATTAGAAAGTCAAGGAATAGAGAGGTTTAAGTGACTTGCACAAGAAAATAATGGAAGAAGGATCTAAATCCTGGAATTATAACCCCAGAAACTGCAAATTACCATGCTTTACTCTGCTCAAAAACTTTTGTCAAACTGTCCACCCTCAATCCAGACATTACCTCCAAGAAAACTTCCTTGAATAGTGAATACCTTCATCCTTCTATGTTTGGTTAGAGGCCTCCTCTGCTGTTCTCCCAGAGAACCCTGCACATCTCTTATAATAAGGACCATGCGGCAGGATAATTATCCATTGATGTTTCACTCCCACCAATATAGCTCCTCATTGCTATGGATTCTGCTTTATTTAACCTCATACCTGAAGCACCTTGCAAAGTACTTCCTATAGTAGTCACTTTATTATTAGTTGTTCAGCTAAATGTAAATAGCTGTCTTTTCTAGACATAAATACTTTAACACCTACTAAACATCTCTGTTTAAATCTCCCATCCATACTCATGCAAACAGAGCTTGGATGAAATGGAATCCATACATTCTCTTTTTTATTACCTAAGATTGTTCTTAACTCTTGAAAGGACAAGACTAATGCCATCTTAGAGCTAGCTAGGGCCTGTTGTTCCCCAATCCCCACCTGAATACCAAAGACCTCCACCCAGCTCCTGGAAAATTGCAAAATTCTTTATGATGTTCTGCTCTGGCGCCAGCAAGTTGTTTGGCAACTTAGGGCCAGCCAGTCAGAATGTCCAACAATAGCCCCCTGTTAATCATACCTATCAGCCTAAAGGTCAACTGACCTCACACTGACCACACTTACCTTTCACTCAATCCTATAGTGACAAGACTGGAATTCCCCTGCGCACACTTTCCTATACCCAATCCTGTAACACCAAGGCATGTACTCCCCTGCTTGTGGTGAAACCCATAAAAATCCCCACTTCCCTAGACTCAGGGCCACACCTCCCTATCCACTGCAGCAGAGAAGGTGTGCAGTCCCTGCTTGAGCTTGCAATAAAGGACCTTTTTGGGATTGCATTGGAATCAGACTCTTTGTGGTCTCTGGTGGTCTTCTGAGCTTGGGCATTACACTCTGTGATCCCATTTCTTGATTAACATATCAATGTTCAATTAACAGAATCAAAAATGTTGGAATCATCCATGATTTGTCTCTCATGTTCAATGACCAGTTACCAAATGCTCTATTACATCCTCTACACATCTCTTAAATCCTTCCACTTTCCTATACCCCTATTGCTTTTTGTGTCTCCCTTTTTCCAGCAATGACCATAGAACATTGTGATTACTTGTGTGCATATCATTACCTCTTTCCTTGCCACTGGTTTCCAAGATTCTTGAGAAGAGGGATAATCTTTTCATCTCTATATTGTTGAGTCATGCCTCCTCTTTAGTAGTGATTTGGGGCATGGATCAAGTGACTTCTCTCATCAGCTGGTGTCTGTTACTTCATATTTTGCAGTGACCTAAAGAGAACATTTTTTTCACCAGAGACTATGCATATGATAGTCATTAGACCTGTTCTGAATTATTCCAGCTCTTCTTTCCTAGATATATTGCACTTCCTTGCCCAATTCAAAGCTAGATGGACATGACTTGACGTTAGTCAATGAAATAGAAGTGGTTGGATGAACATAGACTTTAGGAAACAGAAAATAATTCCAAACACAGCCTTCCCCTCACTGCAGTGATCAGGGAATGTGAGAGTGGAAACTTGGTTACATGAACTGTGAGCAAGAATAAACTTGTTAAACTAAACCACTGATTTTTTAAAAATTCTCTGATAGTGCAACATAACTTAGCCTATCTTGACCAGAATAATATCCTGGTACTATTTCTCTTGGATAGGAGTATTCATGGCAAATCTTGCTGCTTGTCCTTTTCTTGTCCCATAAATGTTTTTGTCTAGCTGAATTCAGGCTAAAATTAGCATCAAGGGAAACCTTGAAATGGAACTCAAGTCCCAATCTGGCAATATACGTCCTAAGAATGAAAAGAGTGATCATATTTTCTTGAAGGATAATTTTGAGCTAATTTTAAGTAAGAAAACTGTGCCTACTTCTGTTCATGTAGTCTTCTCTCTCTCTGCTGAGTGTGTGGCACACAGACTGCTCCAGTTAGGAATAACACGCTTCCTGGAACAATGGTAGAGTGACCACAGGATAAATGCAACAAATATTTCATGGGGTTATTTAATTAGGACATTAGGTGAAAAGTCTGTTTTCAAAACAGCTCAATATGGGAAGCATGAAACATTATAACCATACTCGCTAAGTATTTAGAGTTTGCAATGCACCCCTCATGACAACTGGTTTACTTCCTAGGAGGAAAGCTATACAGATATTAATATTTCTTGCTAGATGAAGTAGAAAGTTGAGTTACAGTGTTCATCCTTACCCTGCAAGGAACACAAGTGTCCAGATTATCCCAGAGTTTTAAGTCATTACTGAAAGTTGTTATAAGATCACTTCCCATTTTGCTAGATTTCCTCTTATGTACAAAATCTGTTTCCTAGAGCTCCTTGTTGTTTACACTTTATATTCATTTCTTTATTATGTTTCATCTTCTCAATGCTATCTACTGTTTTTTGCTAACTATTTCTTTGCTTTCTGCTTTCACTTACAAAGGACAGAATTTTTTCTCTCTCTCTAAGAAAATTGCTGTTATATAGAAAAGGCTTGATTTTGTGTCAGTTCAAGTAACCTCTTTACTTCAGGAAGCAAACCAAACTCTTAAAGGTCCTTTACATTTGGGAATCACAGAACACACCCACCTCTAGTGCCACCTCCTCCATGAAGCCTTTCTTGATTCCCACTGACAAAACTACCTCCTGTGTTAAACAACACTTAGTTCTGGTCTCTGTAATGACACCATTCTATTGTACTGTTACTGCACTCTTAGAGGTCTTTGTTCTTCTGCCCCAGACATGAAACTTCCTAGAGGCAGAATATGTGTGCTGTTCATCTTTACATCTCTGATTGCTCATAGCTCATATTTTCTTTTAGGCCAGGACCCACTTAGTCGCACCCAGTGCTATAAAACAGAAGACGCAAATTGCAGCCTCTGGGCCAATGGGACCAATGGGACCAGCAAGTATGTTCTTGGTTCACAAAGAGTTGCCCAGCACTGGGCTTAAATACTTCATATTAATTGACATTTTTAAATATGGAGAAATTTATCATTAAGAAGCTCAGGTTTCCAGCTCAATATATATACTTTTTAATTAGTGAATTAGAGCAACATTGAGCTCACATGCCAACCTGGAAGCAAGTACTCTGCTGAGTGACAGCTGCCACTTTGGGAATGGACATCAGCACTCCAGTTCTCCAGAGTTTACGAGTTTACTGGGAATGTCATACATAGTCCATCAGCCATCAAAACACCATTTGAGCATGTTGCATTCTGCAGGGACAACTTTCAGGTCAGTGGTTTCAAGACCGAGCAGTCTCCTGATGGTAGGAGAAAAGAGGAAGAATTGATGTTGACACAGGTAAGGACCTTGAGCCCTGGACCTGCCTTCTTTTTGCCTCAGGGTGCTATTGCTTTGGGAATGCTATTTAAAAACAGACCATGTGTTCTTCAACTACTGTACTGCTCTGGAAAATCTACTCAGAGTTCAGCTTCCAGTTTATGATGCAAGGATGTATGTAAATAATGTGAGAACAAAATGGTAACCTAGTCATTTTTAGTACAGATGCCTTGTGAAATCCAGAGTCTCCTTGACTTTGGGGTATGATTACTAGAAGATTACTTTCACTAAAGACGGTCTGTCTCTTCTTCCTTGTTTTTCTCTCTTCCCTCCAAAATCTCTTGAAGAAATGTATTTCTGTCCTTTTCATGCTACTAACAATCTTTACTTACTGGTTTCTGCATGTCTTAAGATATGTGGAGTTTAAAAAATCCCTCCCAAAAGCGGTCAATACCTCTTAAAACGTGAAGGCAAGATATGATTCTTGTAGAATTTTCAGAAAATAAAAGAAAAATGATCCAGTCTCTGATCTCTCTATATAATTCTAGGTGTCAAAATAAAAATCACATTACACACTGTTCTATTAAACTCATGACCATTTTCCAAAATTATTTTAAAACTACTTTAAAAACATGAAATTTTACCTATAGATGTAGAAAACTTATTTGTTATTAAATACTGGAATTATATCTAGCTTATTTTTTAATTTTATAAGAAAATATTTTTCCTAAAATTAATTAGTTCTTTGGATTAGATTTCTCATAGAGAAATCACTGGATCAAAAAATGAAGAATATTTTAAAGAATCTGATGACATATTGCCAAATTACTTTTAGGTAGTCTATTCCTGTTGCTTTCTTACTTGCCGATGTTCAGAACATATGGTTTCCTTATCTACATTATGAAATTTGAAAATTTTTAATAACTATTAGTTGAAAATATTTTGGCTTCTATGTATTTGATTACTACCAATTAATTTTCATGTTTCTTGCCCTTTGTGTTAATTCCTTTGTTCCTTAATTGTTAACAGTGGTTGCCCATTTTTTTTACTAGCACATTGAGGGACCTCTAACTAAATTCAAATACCCCTTGTACAGTTAGGGTAGTGGTTCTGTGTTAATTATATTCACTGCAAATATTTCTCCCAATTTATCAATGGCCTTTTTTATATCCTATGACTTCTTTACATATAATTTTTTAATTTAGTATAATTCATCAAATTTCCCTTTCCTTTCTTTGGTGCTTAAAAGCTGTTTACATACCTGAGATCAATTAAACAGTCACCTATATTTTCTTATCTCTTTTTAGTTTCAGGAGTTGCATTTAAATCGCCAATCCATTTTATATTTATTATGGCTCATAGTGAAAAATGACTATTAACTAAAATGATTTCATTTGCAAAAGGAAAGACCTACTGATAGCAAAATCAGGTGGGACCTCAAATAAGAGAGATCATCACAAGAGTAAAGCTCCATCACTCACCTGCAAGCTGAAAGCTTTGCCTGCCTGACAGAGAAAGAGAAATAAGGCTTCACATGATGTTTGGCAGATAGTAAGAGCTCAAAACACAGCAAAAGGGATATTTTCCCAAAAATATTTCCAAATAGTTATTATTAAACACCTTTTGGTATGTGCTGTTTGCTTACTATAAAGTTACACTAGTGCTGCTGAAAGGCTACATGTTTGAAGTTGCTGAGTTTCATGTAATTCTTCCTCTGCTGCTGCTGTTTTGTTAGTATTGCTTTATAACAAGTAAAGAAGTTCCCTGAATTTTTTTTTTCTTTTTTTGAAATGCTCTTAGTTATTTGTTCTATTCTTTTGGATAAATTTAATAATTTTATTAATGTCTCATCTACCCCAAATCCCACTGGGATTTTTGTTGTCATTTTGTTAAATGTAAAAATTAATTGTGAAGATATGATATCTTTATATTATTGATTTACCCACAAGGAAAAAATATAATGGCTAATCTCTATGAAGGTTTGACAAATGCCCTGTGCCAATCCAAGGTATTTTCACTCACCAACTCATATAATCTCGACAACGGTTTTCAGGAAAAAGTACATATTGACAGAAGAGGGCATTCAAGTGCAGAGAAGAAAGCAATCCTTAAAAAAATCATTGGCCTAGTAATTGCATGTCCGTTGTTCTTCAGAACAGTTATCTCAGCCTGTTCTCTTTCTACTTCTTTCCCGCTCTCTTGTCTTCCCAGTTTCGCTATTTTCCATTCATTTCTGAATTATTCTTCCCATATGCTGCTCTTTCTCACTTTTTCTCCTATTAACTTATCATATTATGCTGCTCTGGAGTTTAAATTTAGTGGATTTCAATTGCTATGCTTTATTTAAAAAAAAAAAAAACAACAACAACGAAGCCTCCTTTGACTTTTACTGTGGGCCAGGGTCTCTTATCCCACCCTTGCCATCATCACCACAAAGGGAAATTTGTGACTTCTGGTATAGACACTGGAAGTAAACAGAAAACTAGAATTTATGAAATGTGGGGTGAGAGAAGGGAGGGGACAGAAAGACTATTTTTGGATGAAATGCCATGGCCCATGCTTAACTTCAGGAAATTGTTTATTTTTTCACTTTAAAATTACTAAGCACCAGAAAGATAATCCTGAGACTTTATCTTTCATTATCCCTTGGGGTTACTTGGTGGGGGGAGGAGGAAAACTCCCTGCATCCTACAGCAGCCAGGCTGTGCTAAGGAAGAGTAGGGAATTGTCTTCATTTGGTCCTTACAGAAGTGAGTGCTCTTTACTGCTCTTCATAGAGTAAAAGAGGGATATAATTCACGATTCACATGAATGGATGACAACTCCACACAATTAATGTAGATTCCCGAAACATTTCCAGGTTGAAGCAGCTATTCCCAGCCTCTATGAACTGGACTTTCATGCCCAGAAGACTTCTTAGGTCCTAATTCTGACCCTTGAGACCAACACCAGATCTAAGCCTGGCTGGGATACCTGCAGCCCCAGCATGCCCCAGTGTAACATACAGGCTCCTGGCCATATGGCGTCCCCTGAGCCTGCCGTCCTCTGATCTATGCCAGAATGGGCATATGCTGGGATATTTCAGAACCCTGAGGGGAGAGTCCAAATGTCATAGAGCCAGTATGAACTGAAACTTCCATTTCTCTTATTTATGGCATGAGTAGAAATGGAACAGGAGAGAAGTAGAAAAATACCATTATTAATTCTAAAGCATGAAAGGTTGAGGTTACAACATAGAAGATAAAATTTGTAGCCTCTCTTAGGTATGACCTGCTTATACCTATCTTAAAAAGGCCCCAAAATGAAAATTTTCTGTATTTACCACATGGTACCAGTCAAGCCTAATTGTTCCATACTGTAAAAGGAGAAATATCTAGAATCTGGTTTATTGCTGATGGGGGGGGGGCAGTTAAAGGGGATGCCCAAAGGAATGAGGATTAATATTCAGAATTTATGCTATTAAAAATAGAGACTCTTTTCTATATTGCTATCTGAACTTCACATGACCAAGTGGCAGTTTAGTTCAATTCATTTCAGATATTTCCTGTTATGCAAGGGCTAAGTAAGTTTCCCACTCAGAGACAGCTGCCCCTCCCAATAAGCATCCTCTCGGGCATATTGAAAAGAAGGTGGAAGGAAATTGTGTGGGGGCCGGAAGGCTGCCAGATGGTGGGGGCAGAAGGAGGGAATGCCTGGAAGGCTGAGTGAGAGGAACGGCTTACAGAGAAGGTCTCATTTGTTGCAAGGGTGTGAGCCTGGAAACATGGAGGAGTGGCGAGTAAAGGGAGTCATACTGAAGAACTCGGGAAACCAGGAAGCTTAACTTTACATCTAGACCTCCCACACGAATGACTAAGAAAGAGTAAATACAAGAAAGCACATTGAGGCCCCAGGTTTTATTCACAATCGAAGAGTGGACTAATTTAGGGGAGTCCACAGAGTAGTCTCCAGGAGAGTACATTTTTGAATACCAGAATCATGCCCATTAGCTAGAACTCACAAATTGTGATAAAATACTGCTGACTTATTTAAACCTTGTTCATTTTAACTAGTGAGGCCCCTCGTGCATTTTTATAGACCCATTTTCATAAAATACAAAGGCAAGTTCTCTTAATAAACGAAAAATATAGTAAATTCATGCCTTTTCTTTATACTAAAATACGTGATAGAAATCCAATGTTTACCACCTCTGAAATTTAGACTGTCCTTTTCAATTATACACATGCACATCACTCCATAGGAGTGATTCATTTGTTAATTTTGACCTGAGAGTTCATTGCCATTTGAACTAAACTCTTCTAATGAATATAAAATTAAGGTCTTTATATGATGAAAATTGGTTGCAAATCAGACATAAGCAAGATTCAGATCATTAGGATCTATTTAGACTTCATTAACCAAAGTTTTCTAACAGATAAGTACAGAGCAATATTAAAGTCCTCTAAAGCAGAAAGCAAAACAATATTAATTTGAAAGAGCAGGGGGAAGAACAAAAAGAAAATAAGCTAAAAGTTTTCCGTTTTCAGGCATGAGCAAGGGTTTATATTTACATAGTTGTGAACTGACACAATAAAACCTATGTTCAGCCTGCCAGAAGCAGATATCTTCACAAATAAATCTACTTGGATTCAACATTGGTGCTGACAGCCCTCGGTCAATGTTAAGACCATGCCACCTTCTGGTTGCCATGTGTATGACAAGTGCTCATATTTACAGACTAGCATTTCTGTCTTATGCAAAACTTATATTGAAGGATAACAGCAGATACACTGCTTGTGTTGTTCACTATTTCCCCTGGGGAACTCACTAGAATGAGAACACAATCCATAAATGTACTCCATGAGTTCCTTGCTTGAAAATCCAGGTTTGCTTTTGAGCTTGATCAATTCTAATGGTATATGATAGGTCTGCATGTGCACAGGCAGGACTGCAGTCGTGAGTGCAGGAGGATTTTGTGCCCATCTTTTCCCTGGTTCCCACTTTTTGAAAACTTCTTAGAGCCGGTGAAATGGTTCTCTACCAATGAAAACAAAGCCTCTGTCAGTTACAGAAAGAAGTACACTATTGTGCCTGCAAACTGCAAAATAACAAATAAACACACAGGCTAATTTCTGGATTACTGTTAATACCCAATTGTGGCCAAATAAGGATTTTTAGAATTAGATTCTGCTTAAATTCCTCCATAGTTGCAGTGGGACCAATGATGTAATCAAGATCTTTGGAGTCCTTGCTGGAAAGGTGAGTTTAATAATGACATATCGCTGCCACCAAACCAAATGTCCCAGCTAGACCACTTTTGGAGGACCAATGACCATCAATTTCATACATGTATCTACTAAAGTTCGCATATAAACTAGTGTTTGAAAAGAAAGTCACACAGGAAAGTTTTTTTTTTTTCATGGGCATTGCTTAGGGATATGTTGGTCTTAAAATTAGTCCTAGAAATCTGGAAATCCTCTAATATTTATAAATTTATCTATAGAGGAAAATATGTCAAGAGAGACAGAGTAACCGTAATTGAGTAATTGTTCTAATACTTCACCAATGTATACTGCTAAGATTTCTTAGACAAGTGACTCTATCTCACTCTGCCCTCCACCCCACTTCCGTCTGCCAGTCACCTTTTTGAACACATACATGCTCTCTTAGCCCTGAAAGCGTATCAGAAAGCCTACAGTACTTCCTCCCACAGGAAAAAAAAAATAGGTTTTACTTCTTTTTTTAGATAATTTTCTCAACTTTCTGTTTCACCTTTTCTCTGAAATAGACTCAATTGTTTTTCTCCAAATCGAATAATTTTTGCATCTACAAATAAAATGACCAAGAAAGAAACAACTTGGAAAAAAAAGAAAAACGCGGGCTTACTTAAAAACACTATATTAGGGGCTAGGATTGTAGCTCAGCGGTAGAGCGCTTGCCTCGCATGCGTAAGGCCCTGGGTTCGATCCTCAGCGCCACATACAAAGCAATAAAATAAAGACATTGTATCCATCTACAACTAAAAAAAATATTAAAAAAAAACACTATATTAAACTTCTTTCCTAAAACACTGCCTTAAGTTGGTATTGGAACTTCTTTATGTAAATTGATTATGAAGAATAACATCGTCAAAGCTAAGTTTTTAAGGAGTACCCCAATTTTTAATTATTAATTGTGATAACTTTTCTTTACTGAAGGGCAGACATGGCTGTTTTATGTCACAGAACTTAAAGAACAAGACCAAAGTGTAGGATTAATAGGTATGTGAATACATGATATACATAGAACCACTTGAAAATGGATTTCCATATGGTGGAATTCTGGAGCCAGCTTGATGGATTCCCAACCGTCAAATCTGGGAACTTTGAGAATAAAGATAATGAGTATAAAACTTTGTAACCAAATATGGTAAAATTTCATGTGTTTATGGTAATATGAATACATAAACAAATTGTGCAAGGAAAAACTTTTCCTTAGGGAAGAAAGGAACTAATAAATGCAAAATTAGAAAATGAGAAAATCACCTTTTGACAATCATCATAATTAATTGATTCAGGGAAGAATTATTAATGGTCATTACAATCAATGGGCGAAAGTTTGAGGGACATGTATACAGATTGGTGGTATCTCTCCAAAAAATAGGGGAAACATGATAAATTTTCCTCTAGACGAGTAGTCAAAGCTAACATCACCAGAAAATGCAAAAATCTAATTTGTGCTTCTTGATGTCAAGCACTGACAAGAAATTAGTAGTTTCTGTAAGTCAAAACCTAAATCTCAACTTAAGTCTTCATCAGACCAACTGAAAATGAGGGACATTCTGCAAAATAATCGGCTTACAATCAAAAAAGTTTAGTGTTGTGAAATATAAATAAAAACTTAAATACTGTTCCAGATTTTAAACGACTAAAAAGACCTGATGACTGAATATAGCACAGGACCTTGGGTTTCCTTAAAAGACATTAAGTCAATTGGTAAAATCCAAATAAAGATTTGTTGTCTAGATAATTATATTGTCTTAATGTTAGTCTCTTGATTTTATTAATTTTGTTGTGGTCACATAAAAGAATTCTTATTTTTAGGAAACATAAACTGAAATAATTAGAAGGAAATAGGCTTCATCTCTGCAATTTCCTCTTAAATTATGCAGGAAAAAGCATGGTAATTGTTAATATTAAGATAACTGTGTATATGAGAATTTTTCATATTATTCTTGCATTCCTTCTACAACTCAAAGATTTTCAAAAGAAGTCCATAAAAAATAAAGTACCATATCTTTTGGCTCATAACACATAACTGTTACTCTGTAGTAAGCAACCTATTTTTGTATTCAAAAATTTGGAAACCACATCTTTCCAGAGTTCCCACTTTGCATACCCAGCTGCAAAGCAGCTTCATTCCCCCTTGAGCTTCACACTTTCTCTTCTATTCTTTCCAGCAGTTGGGTTCTTGTTCCATTAAAAAAAAAAATGTTTTATAGTGTTCCAATTACAACCAGACCACGGGAATTGCTGGGAAATCAAAAATGAGGTGGAATCAGCTCCCAGTCTAAAGCACACACTTAATTCTAATAGAGTGTATTTCACATGTGTAACCAAAGTGGAAAACCCAAATGTGGATCAGTTCTAGAGGAGTCTTGATGATAACACAAGGATACCATGCAGGCAGGCATTGGGGGAACTGAAGACCCTGAGAAGTAGCAGGTGTGCAGTTTGTGGAGGGATCTCCCAAGGATCTGATATTGCTGGGCTAGCTGGTCCCAATCAACTGTGAGGGATACACACCAGGCAGGGCCAGATCAGAACCTGTTCGCTCCACTATCAGAATTTGAATTCTCGTGGTTGATGCTGGGAAACCACTGAAGGTTTAAGCCAGAGAGCATGCTCTGGATTTGCATATTAGAAGGATATTTTGGTTGTCCAATCTTCCTTTTTAATTCTTTATTGTCTGTTTCCTCACTGAATGACCTTTTAGATGCTCTACTAGTTTGAAGAACACATGACAAAAACAATGTGATTTGTGTCCATGGAGTGTCCTTATTCTGGGATCTTTGTGGGGTTTTTCCCTGTTGTTTTTAAAACTTGAATTTGGGCCCTGTTTAAAAACCCCTCTGTGTTACGCTTGGTCTATCCTTTATTTGTGATTCTTAGCCTCTTCCTGGAATTCCTAAACCTTTATTAAGCTAGCAGAAGGAGAAAGTACTGAAACTTCAGTGCAATGTAAGGCAAACTTTGCCTTTCCCTAGTCAACCCTGGAGTAGCCAATTTCAACTAAACTCAAAGCTTTATGCTTGATTTTAGCAGATAATATTGAAATTATAGGAGTCTCTCAAAGTTATCTTTTTAATTCATTTATTTAACAATATTCCTGTCACTTAACATTTATAAGATAAAATAATCATATCATTTGTATAATTTTGAACCATAGTTAGCCATTATTTTCAATTATTTTTCTACAATACACTACAATCATTTATATTTCCTGCTTAGTAGACTAATTAGGGTAATTGTCTCTCGTTCTAAGTACTATAGTATTTTATTTCATGGTGTTTGAAAGCTATCTGTATGGAACATCATTTTCTCTGAATAAATTCACACATTATTTTTAAAGTATATTTTTATTATAGGGTTCATCAAAGGGGAGATATTCCAGATAGCTTAGATTTTCTCAAGGAATGTCATTATTTCATCCAATTGTATATAAAGTGTTTGGTTGGGAGCTCTCAGAGGACACTGAAGAAAGACAAATGGACAGGGAGTTGTGAGAAGAAGGGCTCCCTTAGAAAAATGCATTTGGTAACTGGAAAAGGGACATAGATTTTTCCAACTGAGATATCTATAAGCTTTGGACATGAACTTGAATCATCCCATTGCTACTTTCAAGCCACAGGAGTCCAGGCAAGTTACTTAGCTGCTCTCTGGCTTGGTGTCTGTGTGCGCAAGATGCAGAGCAGAGCAGAATGGCACGTCCAGCTTCTTCCTTTTCTCTTCATTCCTAATGCAGAGAACGAGGGAGATCAGAAGTTTGCAGACAGGGGACACGTCTTGGCTGTGGATTTGGCTTCCCATGACTGTGGCAGTCTGGACTTTTTCTTGTTCTTTCATCCACTAACCAAATGCCTCTGGTCTCCTCAAAATTTTATTTACACTTTTAGATGTCCCATTAATCACTTTCAAAGAGCCTCTGATAATCAGATTTCTACTTTATGTTGTCCGCACATAAAAGAAGGATAATGATTACAGTACCACAAATATATTGTGAAGTTCTCAAGTAAGCCATTGGTTTTCAAATCCAAGTTTTGGCTACATCATTCTCATCAGACATGTTTTACTGGCAAACACGGACCTTTTAATTGAGCCTATCTGATTTTTTCCTCCTTTCCTGTTATTATCTTCTCATGTAAGGACTAGTGAATAGTGGATCGACTGAAGACTTCTCAAGAACTAGCTGGGTGCAGTGGTGCACAACTGTAATCCCAGCACTTTGGGAGGCCGAGACAGGAGAATCGTGAGTTCAAAGCCAGCCTCAACAACGGTGAGGCGCTAAGCAACTCAGTGAGACCCTGTCTCTACATAAAACACAAAATAGGGCTGGGGATGTGGCTCAGTGGTCAAGTACCCCCCTTAGTTCAATCCCTGGTACCAAAGAGGGGAAAAAAAAGAGGAAGAACTAAGGAAGCAGAGATAATAGCTCATACACAAGCTCTCTGGTGGCAGGTGGTGGGGACAGGCAGCTTGCACATGTCCTTCTTATGCTTAAGTCACCCTGATACAGTGAGCTTTGGTATTCTGCTATATTAGGTGAGATGGCATGAACCAACCAGAGACTTCCCCATTACAGTTACCCTAGTCATGATCACTAACCACTTGTAGATCTGGCTTTCTAAATTAAAGAAGAAAAGTCTAATACTAATTCAGAGTTTATGTTATTCTCAGTCACACAGCAGAATTGGTTTCAGTGGCCCAGGCCTAAAGTCAGACAACCCACATCCGATGTAGCATTGGGACTCTGGCCCCTCTGCTCTTCTCCTTTGTGGCCGTATGACCTTGGGAAAGTCATCTAGCCTCCCCAAGGATTGCCTCCTATATTTGTCAATTGGAGATGACAAAACTTATTTTGTAATATTGTTGTTTAAGGACCTGGCAAATAGTAGCTCTTCAATACATGCCAATTTATAATCTCAAGTAGTTTTCATATTATACCAAGTAGAATTCTACTTTTTTTAGCAATTTACTTACAAACTATCCAAGAGATTAGTCAGTTTTTCCTCATCTTAAATATAAATTGGCTGGGTGCTGTAGTGCACGCCTGTAATCCCAGCAGCTTGGGAGGCTGAGACAGGAAGATTGCAAGTTCAAAGCCAGCCCCAGCAACTTAGTGAGGCCCTAAGCAACTTAGTGAGATCTGTCTCTAAATAAAATACAAAAATGGATGTGGCTCAGTGGCTGAGCACCCCCGGGTTCAATCTCTGGTACAAAAATCTTTTCTCCAAAAGAAAGATATAGATATATTTTGCATATTTAGGGTTTTAATTTTTCTAGCACAGATATGTTAGGGATTTGTTATATGCTGGACTCTGGGAATAATAAATGACTGAACTTCAGCTCCTACCCTGGAAAAGTTTTCAGACTGGGAGATGGAACACTTTACATTATATTGTATCATATTATATCATGTCATATCATATTAATATTATATCTCAATATGATGAGTTCCAGCAGAGTGTGGCCATACCTGAGGACAAGAGGATGAATTTAATAATCTCTTGATGTCTATACCAATTGAATAGTTCTATAATAAGGAGTTAAAGTATCAGGGTGCCATGAATTTTGGAAGCCATTCATTCCCACAACAGGGCAGTTCTCTGTGCCGACGGGACACCGTAACTAGGATTAAAGGATTGTTAAGCATTTTCATTTATGCGAGTGGTTACTGGTATTAACACTTTTATATTTCAAATCTTTTTTAAAAAGATTGTTAACCTTTAATGATTATGAATATTTCCTGTTATTTGCAAGCTATTTTTTTGTCTCCTATAGAAATCTTGATCATTAATTCCCATCCATTTCCATAAAAGAAACACAGGCAGGTAAACTAGAAGAAAGTTGCTCTGATATTTGCATGGTCTCCCTGTTGGAAACAGGAGCTGAGGCCGTGAGGTGGACTGATTCTAAGGGACTTAAAACAAAAGAGGACTTGGGAAGCCACCACCATGCGCTGTCCCTGAAACAGGGAGGCAGGCCTTTCACGTTCTGCCAAAACTGAAGCTGTTCTCAAGCTGTTTAACTTGTGATTATTTCTCTTGTTGCCTTTTCTTTGAAAATTAATTGTAGATGTGAAATGGCCATGTTTAAATAATTCATAAAAAAAATAAATCCAGAGGAAAGTGGCAAATGTATAGAGAAAGCCGGTGAAGTACAAAGCAGGGGTCGAGTGGGTTGTAGTTTTCTGAGAGCTCTTCCTGCTCCAGAGTGCTTAATTAGGCCTGCCTGCCTGTTTGGCCCTGGGTTGATTTTGTTCTTTCAAGAGAGCTATTGACCTAATACTACAGTAAAACACACTGAGAAGTAGATTCTCGCGGTTCATGAAAACATTTGTAAATGCCGTTATTTTGGCATCGGAAAAAAAAAAATTCAGTGCTTTCTGACTGAGGGAAATTCGAACATTTATAATTGTATTTCTTAATGTTATGGAATAGCCTTTTAGCACTACCCATTATGCAAATCAGTTCGACAACATTGTTTAAAGTAGGCAACTAAATGCCCAGAAGAACTTTAACTATAAAAACATGAGCTTCTGCAAGTTTTGGAGAATCTTCCAACCAGACAATTAATTGAACTAACTCAATGGTGTCTTTGTAAGGTTTATAGCTCCTGGCACTGTGGTTGTGCTTACAGAAGCATTTTAAATGTTATATCCTTAAACCTTCTAGATCAATTAGTTTGCGATAGAAGGCAATCTCTAGGTCTAAAATTCCCTTTTTTCTATGTGTGCTGATACATCATTTTCAGTAATAAGCATTTTTTAAAGAGCTAATTAGTACCTCATGCCCTGCAGAAAGTGCACCATATTGGTTAGACTTTCACCCTCATGCTTTGAGGGAAATGCTATGCTTGTGATAGCCAGTCCTTGAATGTAGGAATAGTAGGAAAAAAGTGACTCCACAATGCCATAAGGAGAATTAGATGTTTACCTTCTATTCAATTTGCCACACACTCCAAGAGTTTACGACCAAAACTGTTTAAATACGTGCTGCTTCGGTTATACAATATGACCATTTTTTAATTTTCCTTTTTAAAAAATGCCATGGTGTTTCCCCTTTTGCAGAGTACAAATATGTTTTAATCTAATGCTCTATTATTGAAAAAGAAGTCTTCCAAGTTAACATTCAAACATATCCATCTGGCTCCTTAAATGCTATCAAGTCTTTTTTGTTTTGTTTTGTTTTCCCAAGTCTCCGATGAGGAGATGTTTGTCATTTAATTGCTGCTGAGGATCACAGATGATGGTTTATAGGTTTAGGCAAACTGTGGGCAGCACTTTGTTAACAAAGGGAAGAGCACATTGGTACTTCATAATTATTCTAT
Organism: Geosciurus inauris; assembly: GCA_004024805.1. Lineage (NCBI taxonomy): Eukaryota > Metazoa > Chordata > Mammalia > Rodentia > Sciuridae > Geosciurus > Geosciurus inauris. The sequence continues at coordinate 16,814 of PVHX01004615.1, forward strand.
AGAGCTCAATTGGCCCTTAACCGCACCTGCCCGAACAGCATCAGGGAGCCTGTTTCAACACAAAAGCCCCTTCTTATTAATTAACCTGTGTGCACTTGTTACAAATGAAACCTATTTGTTTCCAGTTAATATATTTGTTGCTACTTTAAATATTCATTTATTATTATGCTTGTTAAGTGAAGGATAGAGAAGAATGGTTTGGATAACTTCCATCAGTGTGCACTGGGCTTTAAGAATTTAGCAAATAGACTAACATGTCAATTGTATTGCTATATGCTCAGTGGGCCCCCAAATCAGCTTAAGAATACGAGTATCTCTCAACCATGAAAACAATACAGGGGCGATTGAGAAGCAAGGCATCCATGACAGTCATCAGTGGATTTTCATTGGAGGAGGATTTTTCATGTGATTCATGTGAAGCTCAATTTCATTTCTCAGTCTGCCTCCTGACTATTTCGTATGCAAGTTCATAAAAGGACAAATGCAAGTAGATGTCTCTTGATTTTTTCCTTCAGTTGGCCTCAACCAAATCAAAAGGAATTATTTCCTTGCTCTTTGGGACGCTTTAAGCAAAAGTAATTTGAGAATTAAAAGGAAATAAAGGTAGAGGCACCATGATATGTCAGAAATAGGGTGATTAAGAACACAGTAGAAATAATAAACATTCTCTTATTTATCATGTTTTATGTACAACACAGATTTAAAGTAGTTATTCCTGTAAAGGTTGCAAAAATCATCATTCAAAATTTTATATTCTTAAAATTCATTTTTACATTCCTTATTTTACATTCTTAAAATTTTGGCAGTCTAAAATTGGTTTTAACACATTGGTTATTATTCTTCTAAACTCATGTTGGCAATTTTTCAAAATATATTTTTCTCAAAGTAATACTAGTTTGAAAGCTATATTAAAACATATTTCATACAAATGGAAATAAGAGCCTTTAATTTTTATTTGAATGCAATATTAGAGAGATGCAGCTTTAAAACTTGCCATTCAGAATATTATTTATGGATTATTGGCATCAAAATTCATACTTGGGCTGGGGTTATAGCTTAGTGGTAGAGCACTTGCCTAGCATGTGTGAGGCACTGGGTTCTATCCTCAGCACTGCATAAAAATAAAATAATTAAATAAGAGTATTATGTCCATCTTCAACTAAAAAAACAAATTAAAAAAATCATGCTTATGTGACTTGAATTAGGTTTGCTTAACTGCATACAGAGACTTCAAAATACACTTAAATATTGATGGAAGAACATTCCCATAGCCACTAATCAATTACTTTGATTCTTCTGTTTTAAAATTGGTCCAATAATGCATTTTAGAATAGGTCAATACTGCCTGCTACATAGAGTAATATATCCAGTTCACTTCTATTCATCATGATCATGTAGTTAAGAACTATATGCTTAAAAATCTCAACTTGTCACTGGAAGAATGAGACGTAATTGATGAAAGAATTTATAAATTGGCCATATGGACATCTTGGTAAAAGACGGAACACATTCCTGCAACCAGTTATTCCCATGAACAGGCAATACTTGGATTTGTTATTCATTTGTATTCATTTGATTGATCAGCATACCGGCACACCATTGTCTTTCATTTACCAACACCAAAGAGACCACCTTTCTGTGGCCAGGCTGAATAATTTCTCACTTCCCCTTCCAGCCCCATTCAGAAAAGGAAGCTATTAAAGAAAAAGAGAATGTTTTTCACTTGTGCCTTAGCAAATCACTTTTCTTCCAAATATGACTTCTTCATTGACAATACTAGAAGATATTTATTAAGTACTTATATGTGAAAAGTGTCATGGAGATGTGCAGAACGACTGTAATAACATTTACTAATCATTATCCTATTTTAAATGTGAATATCTCCTTGTAGCAAAGAGGGATCAAGAAATGGGAACAGGAGGACACTCATCCTCCTGTCAGTGTCCTCTAAGTACCTCACCCATTAAAACTTTTAAATTAATTATGCACCTTGCCAAAGAAGAAAACATTCTGCTGGGAATCAGGAAATCTCCCTGTGTTTTCTTTGTGATAATAACAAGCATCCTTGTGCCTCAGTTTGACTTTCTATTCCTTCTTACATAGCGCTGAAAAGCCAAGTAACAAACCCAACAAGTTATTCTCATTTGACTCCTGGTACATGTTGGACTCACATGGGGATGCTTTAACTCTTTCAGAATATTAGGAGTGTATTTAGTGCACCATAATCAGCATAAAATTGTTTATTTTCACATTAAGTGAATATTTGGGGAAAACTCCTATATCCTTAGATGTTGTTTTAATACTAGGGAAGAACTTTAAAATTCATAGTGATCTATCTTTTACCTGAACTCATATCACCTACTGTTCATATCATTTTTATTAACGGAACATATACTGCCTTAAACTGCTATGTACAATTGCATTTATTCACATAATAAATGTCATAAGCATATTATTTATGTGTATGTCCTTCCACTCATTAATGGAAATAAACTACATAAATCTAGCACTCACATATAAACCAAGCAATCACATTGCATTATGTAGAAGAAAATTATAACACCTAAGTCCCCAAGTCTTATGAATATTCTTGTTACTAATCTAAGGTACCTCTCTCTATATCACTAGATACATTGAGTGTGTGTGTGTGTGTGTGTGCACGCGCGCACTCATGCACATGCACGTGTGTAGAGAAAGAGAGGTACAACCTAAAATTTTTTCTCCTCCAAAACATCACTACCTAATGTTATGCTATAGTGGAACTAAGTCTGAAAATGAATAAAACACATATTAATATCTATCCTTAAGCAGGGATAGAAAGAGACACATAACCTACTCTATAAACACATTCTTATGTATGTTATCATGTATGTAAATATGTGCCTATCAATGCAAGTAGTACATATTGTACCTTTTATAACAGAGTATACTTCAGCATCCAGGTAAGTGAGAATTCCCCCAGGGTTGTGGTGGTGGAGAAAGAAAATCATAAAAGCAGCTAATTGAGCCAGACTCCTGGGGAAGGCCAAGTCTTGATAGACAGAGTAGAATAAAGGCATTCTAAGCAGGGAGGAGCCAACAAAAAGTTCAGAGGTGGAAGCACCTTCGGCAATCTCACATGGTTTTGGATTTGCACTTTTCTTATTCAAACCATCAAAGTTGGAACAACATTTTGAGCATAAGGAACATTATCATCAAATTATAGGTGTCTAAGCTGCCATACCACTATAATTAATCTACTCTAATAGGCCACTCAGGCATAAGGATTGTAGATTTTCTATTTTTTATAGGCAACTTGACTTTCAACTAGAATATTTTATGACCTATTCCCTACAATAAGAAGGGCTATGAAAACACTGTCTATATTCCCATTAACAGTTCAGCATGTTACTACCACTACTAATACGGAAGTGGTAATAGTCTTTTCCCCATGTTCACTCACTCATGAATGCATTCAATCAACTTTACCTGGATTAAGGCCCCGTGCATCATTCATGTACTAAGTGGTAAACAGTTCCAAGGATTTAAGGGAATGCTGTTTAGTATTCCTTACCACCTAGGGACTATGGCAACATTAACAAGTAAATTGCCCAAGGCTATGACCAGCAAGTGGTGGATGATGGCAATAAGAGTAGCAAGTAGAGGGCATTAACTGATCAAGGAACTAACCCCTACTTGGCCCCTTACGCTGCAAAGATTATTAGATGGTTTCCCATTGGTAATCTGAGAAGCTGAGACTGCTTTTAACAGTGGCCATATTGACAACTTCCAGAAAGTAGGTTTACTTAGGACTCACAAATTGATTTTAAAATAGGGTTTGGACGTATTTGGTAGGTGGTAAGTAGTGATTTATTTCACCTCCATATATTATTTGCTCTCATTTTCCGAGGGCATTGGGAGAATCAGTCAGAATTACCACTGTCTCCTGTTTGCACCATAAGGGAGTTGAGCTTCCAGACTTTAAGATAATTTACTAGAGTGACTATTTACTAGAGTGACTATTTGCTTCCAGACTTTAAGATATTTACTAGAGTGACTATTTGCTTGGACAGCTCTAGGTTTTGCCAGTTATTCAGATGGGTAATTATTAATAAAATCTAATTGTATTCTTGCAAATGTCCCATTGACACAATAAATTATACATTCATATTAATACTAGTTGATGTCAGTTTGGTCAATCAGACATAGACAACTGATAAATCAGGGAAATGAGTCACCACAGCCTAGCGGTCAAGATCATGGACTCTGGAGCCAGACTCTAGTTTCTATCTCAGTTCTGCCATTTTCAATTCATGAGACTTTATCCTTCTGATCTAAGTTTTCTCATCTGTAGAATGGGAATTGGCAAAAGTACCTGTCTCATACCCTCAATATGGCTACAATTAGGATTTTATGAATTGATACATGTAAAGTGCCTAGAATGGTGCCTGCTATATTGTTGGTGACATTACAAGAGTTCTCAACACAGCATCAATCCAAAAGGTAGGCATGGAGGACCTAACAGACCTAGAATAGAGGCAGCTTAATTGAGCAATGGCAAACACCACTTCAATAGATACCACTGTATTTTAATAGTGTACAAAACAAATGTCATGTTGCTATCAGCCTTTGATTAAGATATTTGAAATATATGCTAAAATGAAAACAAAATGTTTTTTATAATAACACAGCTTATGAGAAGTAAAAACCTGTCTCTCTCTTTTTAAACACACTGACCACTTCAGAAATGTGCCTGTGCTCCATTTTATTAATCTCAAAGCATAAAGGATTCTGGGATCTTAATATGTTAGAGCATCTTAAAATTTTGTATATTTTGATATTATAATATTCTAAATCTTTGTTGACTATAAACTCCACTTGTGTCTCCCCAGCTATGTATAAAAGGCATCATATATATTTTTGATTTGGATATGCCAGTCATTAGACCATATAAATGTCAATATACACATTCGAGAAAATAGATGTGTAACCAAAAAGAATTACTGATGAAAAGTAGGATACATTAAATTGACAATACTGGTCTTTTGGCTTATGAACTGGGGATTAAGATATCAGACAGCTCCCAAAAGTAAATACCTTGATAGAATGATCACAATGGAATTTAGAAATTAAATACAAAAGATTATGGTAATGTGGCATAAATGGGAACATGAGAAAATATCAAAGTTGAAGTTTTTGTTGGAAAATGAATTTGAAATGATCTCTTATGCATATGCAACTTTTTAATACATACTCTCCGAGGTACATTTACACTCACATTTAGAAGTCTAATTAGTAATAAAAAGGAAAGAGTTCATAATGATAGCACCCTGCTCTTAGGGTCCCTATTATAGATTCTGAAAACAAATTCATTAATATCTTAATCTACATGATGTCATTTTCTATTCTTAAATACATTAACACAGAAGATGCAAGGTTTATTTACTTACTTACATTTAATCTCTATATTTGAGGCCTAGGGAATCTTGTTTCTTTAAAAATCAGGCTTTTGATATGTTTTTCCCTGCGACACAAAACATTCAAAAAAGAAGCAGCCAGAATGCTTGGGAATATGTGCCTTTTACTAACGTGTGATGTTCCCTGAGAAGGCTAACAGGCATCTGGATAGTGAACCATCAGAAACATCACTTCTAAGGCTTCTTTTTTAGGCAATTACTGGTGGAATGCATCTTAACCCTTGAGGCAACTCAACAATCAAGTCAAGGAGATTTTCGTGTATCAGTTTTGCCTGTCATATGGTTGACTTAACTTGAGGATATACTTTGCAGCCAAAGGTTCATTTCCCTCAATTTGTTAAGTGGCTAATTATAAAGATTCACAAAAGAATTGACACAAGGGAAAGAGAGGGGCCTGGCTTCTATCAGCTGCCCAAGAGACCTGTACAAGTGTCATTTGTAAAAACAGAGCACAAATTAAACAATGGCCATAATAAGCTGCCAGTAGCTGGGGTATTATGAAAGGGGAATTCTTTTGTAGATGCAAGCAAGGCAGGCACTAAAAGGTTGGGATTGAGACTTTTGTTTAGTCTTTTACATTGACAATACGGTCCTAACGTGGGTCATGTATTTACATTTCTGCTGCAAAAACAAATTTTAAACCTGAGTTGACTATAACAAGTGAAATAAAAAGACAATAATATATTTGGACCTGCAGCTGCTATTTACAGTTTTATTTTCCTCTCTGTATATTGCAAATGCTTTAGAAGTAAAACAAAACAAAGCAAAACAAAAATCTAGACTTTCCTGAATAAACAGGTATTTTAAATTAAAGTTATTAGAAATAATAACCAGAATAAAACTATGAGATTAAATACATGTATTAAGAACAAATATTTTCTATCAGATAACCATTAGGTTTCCTATTTATGGCTGGTACCAGGAATTCTAAATACAGCTTTTTTTACATTTGAAAAAGCATGAAAAACAAAGGAAACTCCCTTTACCAGGGTCTATGATAGCTAATGAAACAGAATGGAAATTACTGTATTGTTTCTACCTATCATCAAAACATCTCTATGCATAGTATTCACATCATTATGTAAGACATTTGCAAATATGTATAATGCTTTTGCCTGTGGGAAAACTCTCCTGCTCTAATGTATTCCTGAAAGATGAATGAACAATTCTTTAGGTATGATAAAAAGATTCAGAGGGTTGGATAGAGCAGTGATATTAAAACCACAAGCTCATCATTTAAATTCTTTTTTAAATGTCAACTGCTAACACTGCAGGTCTGTTTTACTTTAAATTTTTTTTTCTCTCTCTGCAAATTCACCACCTCTTTTCCAATTCCTTTTCTGAATCAAGATCACAACATCCTATTTGCTGGAGGCTGCCTGCTTTGATACTTCAGCAGGGATCTTGTGAAGTTGGAAATATTCTCTGGCTTCAGATCTCTGATCTGGATTTTTGCCTGAACTCTGGATTTTCAGTCACCTCTGAAACAATTGCTGAAATTTGGGTATCAGCAGATATCCATGCCATTGTGTTGTTTATCAATTGAATTTAGTATTAAGGCAAGAGCTGATTTTTAGAGCACAGGTTCCACTGAGATTGAAATTGTAAAAATAGGAAGAGAGTTTTCATCAGATTTTTGAAAGACAGAAAACAGATGGATGGAGAATAACGGATTTAGCTAAAAGATGATAACAGATTTAGCAGAGTAGAAGAAATTGGAACATAAATGCTAGCAGAGGTGGGGCTGAAACACAGCAGGGCTGGATTGTCCCAGAAACCTGAGAGATTCTGCTCTGGGAAACATCAGGTGTCTGATGGGTGCAAAGCCAAAGAGACATGGTTGGGTGAAAAGTCTATTGAATCTCCCAGGAAGACTAGAATTCTATTTTCTGAGACAAGCTGTGCAGAGCTCCAGATTCAGATACAACAGGAACAAAAGTAGTCAGAGTTTACATATGGAGCTTAAAACAATGATTTCATTAAGAGAAAACAGGCTTGTAGAATGTTCCTGAAACCTCCAGGCAGGAACTGAAGAACTCCTCTCTAGGGAAACTGAACTGACTATTCAGAGCTTTTTCAATGAAGAGGTCACCTGGCCCCCAGATGAGCCCATAGTTAAGCTCTTCAGTGGACAAATACCATCCACTCACACACTCTCCCACCTGCTTCTTAGTGCCTCATTCATAACATTTACAGGAAGAGAGGAAACATCAGGCATTTGACTAAAGCCTCCACTATGGAAAAGAGTATAAAACAAAAAAATTCAAAGCAGAAAGACAATCAGAGAACAGAAGAAACTTAAAAATAATAGTATCCTTGAAGAGTTAAGGAAAGATATTTTGCTCATAAAACAAGAACAGTATTCTATGAAAAGGAACAGAGAACAAAAAAGAGCTATTATAAATTAAGAATAGGATAGCATAATTTAACAGAAAGTTTTATAAAATCAAGCAAATTTTCTCTATAGTGTATCAAAAAGACAAAGAAATGGCAAGTGGATAAATAAAAAAGAAATGAATCAAAGAAGACGACACAATATTTTCTTAATAAAAGGTGCAGAGAGAAAAGGAGGGGAGCAAAGAAAATTTTCTAGAAATAACTAAAGAAAAGCATTTGTTTGCAGGTTATAAGAATATTGTTAGAACTTAGCACAATAAATGAAAAAGAGACCAAACCAAAGCACAGCCACATTATCATGAATTTTTAGAACATCAAGGATAAACACAGAATCTTAAATATTTCAAAAAAGAAAAGAGATTAAGAAAAGAAAGAAAACAAAACATCATTTATCAAGAACTCAAGATTAGAATAACGTTGGATTTTTTAAAAAGCTAGAAATTGGAAAGTAATTTTCAAAATTCTAAGGCAAAATGATAGTAAAACTCAAAGTTTATATCATTAACATTCTCAACTGGTTCTCAGAGTAGAATGAATATGTATTTAAACATACCAAATAATGGTTCTGTCTCATTGGCTACGTGAACTTCGAGGAACTTATAAAACCCTTATGTTTTAGTTTCCTCATCTGAAAACAATTGTGCCAGTCTCCATTTTGTTATGTGAATGTTTCCCAAATGTGGTGTATGACTAAGCCTTGGTTGGAATTCTCTTTACAATGTTAGAAGGTTAGTCCTCTCTCCCTCAAACACTGGAGGAAGCTCTACTCGGTAGTTTAAATATGAGAGCATGTTATAACATTGTCACAGCCAACAGAAATGAGTATAGAAGGAAAGATACTGTATCTATGTAACTATCAACCACTCTACTCAATTCCTATCTATTCCTAACTTAAAGTGTTGACAAGCAGTGTTATGATTTGTATCATACATATGCCCCAAAGGTCCATAAGGAAAAGCACCAGCCCAGAGTGGTGCTGGGAAGTAGTGGAACCTTTAGAAGGTGAGGCCTAGAGGAAGGAAGGTGGTCACCAGGGGCAAGCCCTGGAAAAAGGGAATATTAGGATCCTGGCCTTCTCTCCCCACTCCCCCCACCCTTCCCTGCCAACATGAAGTGAGCAGCTTTGCTCCACTATGTGTTCTATCTTGCCACAGGCCCAATGTAATCAGGCCAAAGAATCATAGTGAAACCTCTGAAACAATGAGCCAGAATAAGTCTTTCCTCCTTTGATGATCTCAGGTATTTTGTCACGGTGAAGGAAAGCTAACTAAAGCAGCCGTAAACAAGTTGCCAAAGACATCACAAAGCTCTAAGGAAAGTTAGGGATTTCAGACATTTTACTGTAGATATAGTATAGTCACCATGAACCCAAGAACTTAGAAAATATGAGAAGGAGAAATAACTGGTACATTATGATTATAGTTGGTATCCATTGGTTTTGGAACTATTCAAGAGATTTTATGGTAAACAGTCAGGCAAAGTTATGCAAACAGATAGTAGGCTCATGTTGTCAAGTTCCTTTATAAAGATGAAATTATAACTAACTTACATACATTTCCATATCTTTTAAATGTGTTCCTATGTTATAATGTAAACATAATTTTGTTGATATCATTTAAGATTTTAGGAGAAAAAAATATACAGTTTGTTTCTGTTTTGTTTTTATCTTTCTTTTTTCTTCCTTTTTTCCCCTGTGAAACAAGAGATGATTAAAGAATTGAAGTTTTCTGGTGAATGAAACAGCCAGACCACTTTTCATGACAAAGTTGGTAATTAGAAGGCCAATTTAATGGTGAATCAGGCAGAAATATTCAAACCATGACAAATGACTTTAATAATGCAGCTTGCAATGCTTGAACAGAAATAAATTTCACTTCCTCAAACTCTCGCCTTTTTCTGCCTGCCTGGAAGATAGAACTGTCCAGGAGGTATTTTGTACCCTTTATTCAGTAAAGCTTTTACTAGATTTTAAGCGACCAAATAGCTTGCAAATGCAAAACATCATTCAACTTCTTATGATTTTTTTTTTCCTGAAGGTAGACCGTGTTCAGAATTCTGAGTAAGTCAGGATTTATTTTTTCTTTCTGTTCTGCTTACCCCCACAATAGTGTTTTATTGTTGCCACTCTGACTGGAGGTATTAAAGGGAGCTACATTGGCCTCAAAATTGAAAGCTAATTTTGGTGTTTGTCATAAGTTTGTTAAGACCACATGCATTCCACAGTTTGAAAAATTTCATTATTCTGTCCATGCTGGGGCTTCGTAATTGGATAGTAAGGATGTTCAAAGACTAATTTAGTGAATTGCACAATATTTTAAATGGAATTATGCAGGTTTATGGGTCCTTAGGGGATTCAGCTAGGAGCCTCTCGAGAAAATCTGTTTATCAGTAAATGATATTAGCAGCTTTCACCTAGCTTTTGTCTTCATTAAATTGCTGCTCTCCCAATTGAGGGTCACATCTGAGGCCTGCTTTGATAATTTGTCATTATTGTCTTGTTTATTGGAGCATAAAGTTGATACAGGCCGAGCTGTGCTGTTTATACACGATGTGCAAAGAAGTTTTTATTAACAATTCCACTTGTGCTAAATCAAAGTGGAATTTTTCAAGGTTCAAAAAAAGGAATCATTTGTAGCATTCCAATTTCCTCTAAAACTCTGAGTGCAGACCATGCTCCCCTTCTGCGATACATTTAACACATAATGGCTTTGCTGAAGCTAATTCTCCACTGACATTTTTTAAAAATCCATTTTTATCATTAAGGTTAGGATTTGAACTTCTATCCATAGGATTGAGCTATCAGATAAAACCAAATCCATGCCACAGACCTTCCTTAGAGTATAACATCTACACGGAAGTACAATTAACTTTATCCTAAGACATTGGAGATGAAAGTTGATGTATTAAAATGATTGGTAAACATTATGGTAGCACAAGTCCAACGGATATTCTGATAAAGGGGAATTCTTTGAAAGCTTGTTCATGGCATATTTGGAAGTATCATTGAGAATGTTTAAAATCAGCTTGTTTCTGACTGCCTTCTCTGTAGGCTTCCATGATGCGTTCTTTCCCAGCAATGATGTAGGATGAGCAGACTCTGTTTACAGTCAAATCTCTAATTCAGTCTGCACATCTGGGAAATTAGTACATCTCTCATGACTGCTTCTGCTTCTTCCTAGCAGAAGCTTTGATTTTTACTGGATGGGTTAGGACATCTCTCTCTCCCCACCTCCATCGTCCTGACTTCACTGTCTGTTCTCCACCCCTTACATCCTCATGAAGCAGTTTCTTTCTGTGAGACTGTGCCTGGCAGGAGGGAGACAAAAATTTGAGCAGTTGATGCATACTATGCTTTTCTGATACAAGTGAGGAGAAGAGAAAACTGATCCCAGCCACACCAAAGGGGAATTCAGCTCCTCCTTCAGAGTCCATCTGGGACAGTCACTGTTCTGCAGGAATTCTGTTATGCTCAGCCAGGATCCCCACCTCCTGAGCCACCTTGGGTCATACTTCCTCTGGCAGGGAGGCTAAGATAGGCCAGTACTCATCAGGACACCTAGCCTCGTCCCATACAGTGTGCCCAGGGGTGTATGAGAGCCCCGAAAAGATAGCACCAGCTCTGCTTGGGTAAAGGCAAGTAGAACTTGTCAATCTCAAGCTCTGAGGGATGGCTCAGGCTTTATTTTGAAAGTTCTCAGGCCAGGAACTGAGCCAACCTCATTTTTATATACTATTACCTAGCATGTTCGCGGCTTTCAAAGATTTATGATTATTATTGCCATCTACTCACCCACATAATCACCAGCCTTTCACTTTAAAATGGTTAAAAATTGTTTCATAGATTGCAGATCATTAATGTAAATTAGACTATTTCTATATTTGATTTCTTAATTTTTAAAAGGAAAAGAATAGCTCTCTCACATACACTCTCTCTCTTTTTTTACTTGAAAATTTTAAATGGCTCTCCAGACACCTCTTTCAATAATTCTTACCCTCCAAAGCTGGGCTGCCTTTTAATTTCACTTTAAAATAGCTACATTGGGACCATAATATGATTAGAACTAATGAATATTGTGGAGCGAAGCAAAAAAAATTTTATTTAAAATCTTTAAAAAGTATAAATACTTCATGTGAATAAGGGCCTGTGGTTTATCCCAGCTCAGTCAAGGATTCAGTTTTGATTCTGAGATAAATCATCCAAGCTCATTAGGCCTCACCTTTCTCTTCTGAACAACAGGATCATGACTCCTGAGGCTTCTTCACAGAATGGTAGGAAGCATTGGTCTTAAAATAAATTGCCATCTCAATATTCATAATAATAGTAATTTAAATTGTCTAGGTGCTGCAACAATCAAAACTACTCATATATTAGATCTAATAATATCTTGCTTATTTTCATCTCAAGGGGACCTGGACATAGGAAACATCAGCAGGATGCCATCAAATGGAAATTGTGTGAAATTACCAACTTATTAATGAATATTCTGGAAAGTTCTTTCTTTCAGAAGAATTCCTTCATCTTCACCAGTTTCCTCTTTTTAAATTGATAACTCAAGTTTAATCTAAGCCACATGGAATTTACCTGGTAGTCTCTGAAATTTAAGATGGTTTTATCACAAAGAGTTCCATGTCAAAATCTGCACTTATTAAGGAAGCTCCCTGTTGGTCCTGAAACACAACTTGGCTTTCTAAGACCTTGCAAGCCTTAGATACTCCTCCATCCAAGGTAGCTTTCCTACCAGGTGGCTCTTTCTCCTAAGATGTGGGCACAGTCCCCAGGTACTTTGTTTTAAGACAAGAAATGATCTTTCTATGCTATCCACTCACTATCTGTATCCCAAGAATTTTGAGGCTAATTTTTTTTCATAAACACTTTAATATTATTCCATGAGGTATGTTGAATAGAGACAGCAAGAATTGTGTTCTGAAAATCAAAGTGGTTAGTACCTTTTGTAGGGTTTTGAGAGCTACCACCACAATGAGCCCCACAGGTGATTGTTAGATGTCAGGCTCATTTGGATGCTGGAATCTTGGTTAAAAGTCCTCACAACATGGCCCCATCTCCCTCTGCCATGGAACGATAGTGTGAAGAAGAGGTTTTGGCTTCATGGGTACTTTCCATGATGGCAAGCAGCTCTCTTGGATATTTGGAGAGAAGAAGACCTGGTATTTCCCCTATCATTGAGAGACTAGGCAGATGTTCTCAGCCCTAAAATAGTTCAGCAATTGATGCTGAAGGTTCCAGTGCAACAGCTGTTAAGTGTCCAGTTCTACAGGGATGCTCTATTCTGAAGAGAAGACTACAAAACAGCTCATCAGCAGAAACAAGCTAAGCCACGTCCACTTTTCTTCTCTTAGCTCTGATACTCTGATGTTTTGCTTAGTCTTGAGTTTATTTCATTCTGCTATGGAATTTTAAAAGCTAGGCATTTCTGTGGCAGTTCTTATATTTTGGTGAGAAATAATGAATACACAAAATGCTTCTGGCTTTAAAAACATTCAGTGTTTTGAAGTAGCAGTATATATTGGTAGAATCTAGAATTTGAGGCAGAAAGATCTAAAAATTCTATTACTAAACCGGAAAATAGTGTTCACACCATTCTCAGAACACTTTGCTACTTAATTTATTCATCATTGTATTAAATGGCACACACAAAAAGTTTTGGAGAAGATGTTTATATTCAATTGGATATGCAAAAAAAGTCTATAATAAGTTGATTTAGTTATGAAAATTTTAAAAATACATTTTGGAAGCACTGCATTGTCATTGGTATAATCATATTTTAAAATGTAATTTTACTTAATTCAAATAGAAATGTGAATTTTTTTTTTTTTTTTTTTTTTTTTTTTGGTACCAGGGATTGAACTCAGGGGCACTCGACTACTGAGCCACATCCCCAGCCCTACTTTGTGTTTTTTTTTTAAAGTAGAGACAGGGTCTCACTGAGTTGCTTAGCACCTCGCCATTGCTGAGGCTGGCTTTGAACTCGCAATTCTCCTGTCTCAGCCTCCCTAAGTGCTGGGATTACAGGCTTGAGCCACCGCACCCGGCTTGGAAATGTGAATTTTAAGGCATTGTTTTAGCTATAGTTTGGTTTTAGTTGTCAATGTATGAGAGTTTCATTGGTCAAAACCTGACCAGTGAAAAATTTCTCTCCACATAAGAGCACCTGAGTCCTATGAGTATTTTGTTCCTTGGAGAATTAGACTATATCTCAATGAATTTTTTCTTTTTGGAATTATTTGTGGGGTTTTTGTTGTTGTTGTTGAAGATTTACCTGTGTTCTTGTTAATGTGAAGATACTAGGTACTTTTTGTTCTAAATTTTTTGACACCGTGTGCCAGGATCCAGAAGCAGGGGAAATGGAGGAACACAGAATATGAAGAGAAAGAGGCCAATGTATGCAAGATTGCTCGTCATTGTATGGAAGATTGCTGGTCATTGTTAAGAGTTCCAGTAAATAAATACATAAATAAAAACACAAATAAATCGTTAAATAGGTTCTGTTGTTCTACTAAGTATCTCCATTATATGACTTTCCATGCTATTTATGTAAATTAAAAATAAGGAACTATAATTTATATGCATGTTTCCAATACCCAAATAAACCACATTAATGAGAATTCTAACTGGTCATAGATATAGCTGCTTCAAAAGGAAAAGGGAAACCTTATTAAACATACCCTTAAAAGAAGAGGACTTTCTAGAATGAGAAATGTTGTCCCACAGGGTAACATGCCATCTAAACAGTAGATGACCCTGTGGCCACCTCCATAGCCACTCACAATCCCCAGATGTTACTTTGTCACTGGAGGATGAAAATTCTATAACTGACCTGCTCCTGTAAGACTTTTACAGAGGTAGGGACCGCTTTTGATGTCTTGTCAACTCTGAAAGTCCATCAGGCATTTCTGGGAAGAGAAGGCAGGCAACCATGCTCTCCCTTGAGAGAGGAATAACTGTTTTCTGTACACTTGTCCAAGATGTTCCCCAAACTACTTCATGGTGGCAGTTCACATTGAAATTTTACTTTTGCATATTGAAACTTTACTTTTGCATATTGCTCATATCCCAATTATAGTTATCTTCTTACTGCAGGTTCATCTGGTAGGCACTGTTGATCATTTTTAAGGACTGTATCAATCTGATGCTTGGCCAAATATGCTCCATAGACCGTTACTCCCACAAAGTTCTTCTAGATGAAAAGAATTGTTTGGGCAAACAATTTTGGTAAAAGCCACATAATATCTGTCTTTCTTGTTTAGATACAACACACTTTAGTATATTGAAGCTTTCAGAAATCCTTTAGAAAAAGTACCCATTTCACTGAATTTAATCCAAACAATATCCTTTTTGGGGGAGAGAGTAGCACCTATTTGTGTGCTGCCTGTTTTTTGAGGCATACCTTTGGAAAAGCCTGTCTGAGTTACTCCAGATGAATTAACATTTGAGAAAGATAGGGCTGCAGGCAAGAGCTGTGCTCAGCAGGGGCAATAAGAGGTACCCATCCCACTGGTCAACCCCCTCTTAACATCCCACTCACCATCTGTTCAAAATTGGCCAACAGGAAAATTGTTATCCCTAATATCACTGTACAGAATTGGGATGAAATTAGGAACTAAAGTTAAACTTTAGTGTGTTTTGTAGCTCTGTACGTAGACGAGGCAAGACACCACTAGAATTTTCTCAGGCCACTTAACCCTTAGACCAGGGAGTATAATTTATTACATCATTTTCAATACCCAAATTGCTAACCCAAATTATTATATTTTTAAAGCCAAAGATGGATGTCTCAGAGGTTGCCAGGTTAACTATTCATATAGTTATATTATATATATATATTACAAATTGACTTTTGTCTTAGGCTTCATACACCACACATTGGTTTCTTCAAAGAGCAAAATTATAAAATGCAAACCCCAAATCAATAAGGTGACATACCAGGTTTTAAAAATTCAAGTTCCTCTGTCCAGGGAGAATCATCTGGTGATTGTTTTCTAAACATTTACACCCTCCATGTCCTACATACCCAGCAGGACTGAAGAGGCCAGAAAACATGGGATATTTTTAGTACTGCATTTCAGCCAAAGACCTAACCACACAATTACTTTATATTCTGCGAGACCGAATTTTCTTTCTTTTCCAAAGCTACCTTGCTTAGTGAAATTGGACAATTTATCACAAAATGGCCTGCAGCAAATTTAGTATATGCAAGTGATTAGTTTGTCTCTTCCCCAAGCAGCTTTGATGCAGTTGGGTAAGAGTGGCAGCAGAAAGGGAAGGTCACTTATAACACAAATTCTCCAGGGAACCGCTAATGGGCTATTGACCCTTCCCCACTTTAGGTCGATGTGTCATATCTGATTCTGATTTCTTGAGATGTAATTTCCAAGTAGTGATGTTTCAAGAGCACATGAGATGGGTTGTTCTATCAAATTTTTAAGTATAGTATTATTCACACCATGAATGGTAGGTGCCACCTGATTGGATTGAAGATAATTTTATCATTTACAGCTGGCCCCAAGGCAAAGGGAAAATACAGTATTGACAACATTGGTTAAATTAATAACCAGGTGTGAATTATATCTTCACCTTGCACTTAACACCCATCCTCTCCTATCTTAGTCTATTTTCATGACATTTAGGAAACCAAGTCAACATTTAGTATGGTGCGTCACTTGTGTCTATTACTTAAAGCAAATATAACAGCTCTCTTTCCTGCCAGCTAATGACTTTTATAGCATTGCCATCAAGATGTCTGTGAAGGATGTAAAACTATTTCAGATAAAAGGCTAGGCTCAGTCAGCCATTGAAAACTGAAAAGATTTGGTGCTGATAATCCAAAATGTCAAATGGGCCAATATGCCTATTATTTCATTTAAAATCTTATATTTTATCCCTAGCAGATTCATAATTATACATTCTAAGAACAAATATGAAAGTTGATAAACATGTGTGAAGCACACGGAAACAAAGGTATTGTCTGTATAGGTTATATCCTCCAACAGTGGCTGAGAAAACAAAGAATCCTCGGGGAGCTTGGAGGAAGCCAGTGTGGTTATGAGATGCGTTTCTTGGCTCAATTGTGAACTCACAATTAAGAAAATGTGTGGGAGAACTTTTTGAAATGTAATTGTAGAGGTAGGGGGAAAGAAGAAAAATAATAGAGGAAGAAGACAAAGTAGGTGGAAAGAAGGGCTTCGATGGTCCACAGAATATGGAATCACACTTGTTCTCCACACTGCTGCATACAGCAGGGCTACAAAATGGTAGACTTTTCACGTGATCACAACGTGTGCCACATACCTGTGGAAGCATGACCTACAGTCACAAGAGCCTGGGAGTGGGAAAACAGCCATAGAATTTGGAAATCAAAAGTTTCCTGGAATTTTCACCACCTCAGGCCACGGCACTCAATTTAGAAAGCAGGTATATAACAAGCTGTCCACTGTTTTTTTGTTTTTTGGTAGCAGTAAACTTATTTTGAAATTCTCGATTTTGAAAGAAGGAGGTGTTAGCTCTCCAAGACCCACAAAATTAATGAACAAGGCCAATTTATGATCTTCCATGTGTTGCTGCAAAGAAAATTCTCCTTGCAGGTAAACTGTCTATCTGGAGCCAGAGATATTAGAAGCAATTTCATGAGCAGGATCATTAATTATGACCTATGAAATTTTAATAGTTGCCTTCTTGGGATCTCTTGTAGGAGCTGAGATCAAAGGGGTTCCAAACCACTGACACAAACTTGGTGATTAGGAAGTGTGGTGAGCCTTTGAGGGTTTAGAATTTCTATGTACTCTTTTATATCCTTTGCCAAAGCTTTATTAAAGGCAGCATGTGCATTGTGAGTGTGCATGTGTGTGTGTGCATGTGTTTATGTGTATTCAGCTCCCACAGAAATTTCACATATGCAATCCTGGTGATTATATCAGACCTTGTCTATTTTACATTGTTGTAAGGGGGTGTTACTTTTCTTTCTTCATTATAATTTAGAGAAGGCATGGTGTAATTGAAAGATAAACGAATGTGAAATGACCTATATTTGTCCCAGGTCTACAATATAACAGAAGCATGCCCTTGGGCAACTGACTTAAATGGTCCAGACCTCGGTGTCTTTTTCATGTGAGACACTTGTGTGGCCTGGGGCCTAATTGGAAAGCAAGGATACATGTTTGTTAACATGTTAGTCTTTTGGATCAAAATTCTATAAATCCATGTTTCTCTGGATTCCTGGAAAATGAAGGTAATAACTGCCTACCCCACAAACATTCTGTGAAGATTGAGCCAGATAATCCTTGTGAAACACTTTAAAGAATCCGTGGGACACAGTGCATGTTTTATAGGTGTTCCGTCTTCTCTTATAATCATTATTTCCTGGAGGAATCAAGGTACTTCCAAATAAAAGATGTTCAAAATGCTCTTAAAAATGGAATAAGTAAAATTAAAGACCAATTATCTGGCATACTGGTTGCTTTGAAAACCTTACAGTGGCTCTAGTAGAAGGTGCAGGTCTTAGAGGTGCATAAGAGCTTGATTCTGTTCTTAGAGGGTTTATACTTCTTTGCCCTGTGTGCAGGAAGAACAAAAGCTCTGGGTAGGAGAGAAGGAGGGAAGGAGAAAGGGAGAGGGGAAGTTTTTCTGAATTCTCCTCTCAAGTTTTTTCTAAGGTCCATATAAGGTCCAATATAAGGTCCAATATAAGGTCCAATACCTCTGCTTTGGTGTGCTTTTGAAATTGGCAGATGGGACATAGGGGAGAAACTGAAATCATGAGACTGACCTAGTCAGTTCTTTACAAAACGAGGCTGATCAGATGAATAGTTCAATGGACTTCTATATAAGATAGAAGTAATCAGAATTGATTTCACTGTTAATGCCACTCCTGAGTCTTGCAAAATGGCACATGTCCTACTGTGTATCTACAGCAATTTTCCTATGCCTTTAAGCCCTGTTAAACTATAAATTACTATCAAAATCCTTTTTCTGGCTAGGTGTGGTGGCACATGCTTGTAATCCCAGCAGTTGGGAAGGCTGAGGCAGGATGATCACAAAATCAAAGCCAGCCTCAGCAATTTAGCAATGCCTTAGGCAACTTAGGGAGTCTGTCTCAAAATTAAAAAAAAAAATTAAAAAGGCTGAGGATATGACTCAGTGGTTAAAGTCCCCCTGGGTTCAATCCCTATAACAAAAGCAAACCCCAAAAAATGAACAAAAAAAAAAACCTTTTTCTGTTCGATTAAAATTATTTTAGATTTTTTTAAACAAATGCCTGACTATTCAAGGCATTGTTTTCCAACTCCCTATTTTACTTCTTGGCAGTGTGCCAAATGGATGATTGGCATATGCTGTCAAATTGGGCTTTCCAGTCTGGCTGAAATTCTACCCTGTAAGAGTACTGTGATGTTTAATCCCCATCTTCTCTAGACACTAGAGGCATTGCTGATGACCTCTGTCTGTAGCCCAGGGGGGCTCTTCATTATTATTAGTAGTAGTAGTAGTATTTTTATTTTTGGGTACCAGAGATTGAACTCAGGGGCACTCAGCGACTATACCACATTCCCAGCCATATTTTGTGTTTTATTTAGAGACAGGGTCTCACTGAATTGCTTAGTGCCTTGCTTTTGCTGAGACTGGCTTTAAATTCATGATCCTCCTGCCTCAGCCTTCCTAGTGGCTGGGATTACAGGTATATGCCACCGTACCTGGCCCCCAGGAGCTCTTGAGTTCCACAATCACCCTGACCCTGTCAGTAGGCGAGTGGCAGTCTCAGCCTACAGTGGCAGGGAAGGGGTCCTGTTGTTATAGATTTAATCTCCTTTGTTAGCTGCTCCCCTTTTCTTTGCCTTACATCCCAGACACTATCACTGCCTTTCTTGATTTCTCTCCAAGGTTCCCATTGCAGCTGGAACTAAAACTCTGCTCTAATCTCTGAGCTAGTTTGGTGAATCTCCACATCCCAGTCAGAGTCCTGGCTACAAATGACTTCATAAGCCTCTACCAGGCATTGACATCACTTCTCCCAAGTGACAAGTATCCTGTCCTGATCTGCATGTCTGCACCCCTTCAGCTACAGATCAAGCTCTGTGATGCCATACCCCTTGGAATCTCATGTGCAAGAACTAGTCCCTGAAACCAGTTTCAATGTCCAAGTTCTTTTCTTACCTTTCCTGTATTTCCTTACCACCAGGCAGGGATACTGATCCTTCCACCAGCTCACGGGTTAGATAACCAAGGATATTCTACCTATGAACTTTTTCCATACCATCTAAATTGCCTCGAGCAGGACTACACTACCTGGAGCTCTCCTTCCTTTCTGTAATGTTAACAAGTTTTCACTCACTCTGTCCATTTTTACCCTATGGACCCACTTCTGCTTATGAGCATGGTCACACTGCAGTCATACCATATTCCACCCTGATGATTCTTTTTTTTTAACATTTTGTTTGTTTATTTTTATGTGGTGCTGAGGATCGAACCCAGTGCCTCACAAGTGCGAGGCAAGCGCTCTGCCGCTGAGCCAGAACCTCAGCCCCCTGATGATTCTTTTATGATCCTGTTCTGTGTCCCTCAATAGCTTCTTAGAAATACTCACCAGAGAAAATGGGATGTCAATACATGACAAGTAGTGGAATTTCACTGATTTCTTGGATGAATCAAATCAATGAATATTCAGGGATGATATTTCATAGCTATCTATATTTTCATGTAAAGAAATAGTCCTTGAATTGCTTACCTTGCAAGCTATTGAATAGACCAAATAAGATTAAGTACATGAAACCATTTGTCAACTCTCAAGTGTCATGCAAACACAGTTATTCGATATAGTTGAGCAACATTCATTCATTACTAATTTTAGTTTCTAATATGATGATGAATTTATTCTGCTTTTGTAGTACTGC
This sequence comes from Geosciurus inauris, assembly GCA_004024805.1. NCBI lineage: Eukaryota > Metazoa > Chordata > Mammalia > Rodentia > Sciuridae > Geosciurus > Geosciurus inauris. The sequence goes on from PVHX01004615.1 coordinate 37,567, forward strand.
TTTTGGGTACAAATTTCTCAGAATTTAGGCATACAAAAAAAGACAAAGAAAGAAATGTAATTCAACCTCATTTCTGCTTTGAATTTCATTGTGCCTAGTAGCAAAAGACTTAGTTTTTGTCGAATTGATGTTTTCTGACATTTCAGAATGTCCCCTTCTCCACTCTCCTCAGAGTTCATTCAAAATCTGGAAAACTTCTAAATCTGTTGATACCTCAGTTCCCAGCACCTGGCAATAGTCCGTGCACCCAGCTGCCTCCATGCCAGGATCATAAGGTCTTTCTCTGGCACCCTTCCTTAATTTAGAGAGATGAAAACTCTTTGCATTCCTTCATATACCATTCTTGGACTACTAGAAATTAGAGACACTCATCTTGTGTGCTAAAAACTACCACATCACTAATCCCAGCACCCTCTTGCTCCATGACACTGGAGAATATTGCTTGATCTTAGCTTTTCTGTCTCATTTTCATCTCCACAGTCCAAGGAATTTTTTAGCAAAACTAAGAGAAGAAAAGATTCTTACAGAAGGTTCTTTCAGCATTCTTCTCAAGCCTATTGTCTGGCTAATTGAAATTTTGATTTTAATACTCCAGTGCCCAAGCCTTGGAATCTAAGCTTTCTTCTGAACCCAATTTCCTCTGTCGAAATTGAGGAAATTCTCCTTTTATAATTTTGTTGTTCCTCTTCTTGAAATAGCTACTACATCTGTACCATTTTCTGCCTGCAGTGAGGGAATGGGTCTTAAATTAAAAGGAAATGTTCTGTATATGGGTTGTGGGGGGTTGCACAGTGGCATATATTTTCAAAACTTAATGAACACTATACTTAACCTAAGTGCATTTTCTTATGTGCAAATTATACCTCAAACTCATGTACACACACACACATGCAACCCACACACCCTCACATATAGAAAAGTTTAGAAATATTACTGTTATACATAGTGGATCAGTTTTTCCTTCTTTCCAAATAAGCAAATGCCAATAACATTACAAGTGCTAGAATAAGCCTTTTCCAACTCGAAGATTTTCTTCCTTATAAAATTCCTTTAATTCTTGATTTTTAAAACTTTATCGTTATATCAAATTTCCACATTCACCATTTTTTCTTTCTGCAACTTGTATTATACTGGTCTATATTAACTACTTTATTTCTGCTCTGTATATTTCTGCTCTGTATATGAAATGCACATTGCTTTACTTTATTCCATTGGCCTTGGCTGAACTGTGTGAGGGAAAGTACATTCTGAACACTTTTGAAATATCTCAAATTAAATAATTAAAGTTCTTAGACCAAAGAAGAAAGTAACTAGACAACAGTGTTTCTCTGTGTGTACCCACAGAGGTATCAGACATTCAATTTTCTATGACAATGTCTGTTCTATATGTTGATACATTTTTTTCCAATCAGAATTTATTAATAACCCACATTTATGTTATTCACAAAATATGCTTAAAATCATTTTTGCCCTCAAACATCTTACCTGCTCAAAGTATGAGAAATAAAATGGTTCTATATTTCTAGTATGTCAAGGATGAAGTATTTATTGAATGTTCATTTCTGTTTCCCACTGAAATGATGGATTCTTAGGTCATACTGTATTTTTAATTCCACAATTCTGAGGTAGGGAAAAGTGGACCAAAGTGTCATCACAGAAAAGTATTTTATTTCACTTTTGCATATGATTTTGTGAATTCTCAATGCATATACATTATATATATACAATGACATAGATATTTATTTAGATAATTAAATCACTGAAAGGTCATTTTATATCTTTTTTGTTCCTTTGCAATGACATTGGTTGCCAGTGAGTGTCAATCATTCTCCTGGGAGTTTGAGCAGATCCAGGAAACAGTAGGTAATTGATAGCATCAGATATGAGTGATTGCCAAAGTTGACTTTTAAAGTGTTGACATCCACAACATATAAAAATGAATATCACTATCTCAGAAATCATTTATTAAGCAGTCAATTAAGCATGATGTTTGGCTTCTACCCACCAAGAGAAACCTTTGTCAATAAACAGCTTCTCACTTGACCATCCTTGGTGATCAAAAATCTCCCAGTGATTACAGAGAGGTATCTGAATTTGATGAAGTATATGTGGACTCCTTGCATTATTTGCCGTTGACACATACAGCATTAATGGTTTTCTTTTGCAGCGTTCAAGACAAAATCATACTTAGGAGTCTGCAAATGAAGAAACAAATGATTTCTATTGATCTTCACCTGTAACCTGGGGGAAAAAACCTCTTAAAATAGAAATACATTTATTGTTTTATATCATTATGGATAGGAATGCATATTTTATTACTACTGATATTATTTGTTTTATTGAGTTCATAGTTAAAATTAGTTGAATCAAAGACATCACATGAACAGTATTTGCTTTCATCACTATACATAGTTATATGAAAACAAGGTGAAGAATATGAACCCAGCTAGTGTATGGACCCAGGGATGATGGCTGGTGAGGATAGAGATCAAAAGAGCTGCTGCCAGATTCTATTTTTCCACATTGAGTAAAAGTTGATCTTCATAATAACCACATCATGATTTTGAAAAACCCTGAATCCTTTTCTAAATTTTTTTATTTGTTCTTTTTAGGTATACATGACAGTAGAGTATATTTTGATGTATTATACATATGTGGAGTATAACTCTCCATTCTTTTTTTTTTTGGGTGGGGTAGAGGTACTAGGGATTGAACTCAGAGGCACTTGACCACTGAGCTACATCCTCAGCCCTATTTTGTATTATATTTAGAGACAGGGTCTCACTGAGTTGCTTAGTGCCTTGATTTTGCTGAGGCTGGCTTTGAACTCGCAATCCTCCTGCCTCAGCCTCCTGGAGCCACTGGCATTACAGGCATGTACCACAAAGCCTCGCAACTCAGCAATTCCCTGTTCTTATGGTTGTATGTGATGTGGAGTTACACTGGTCACATATTCATATACGATCATAGGAAAGTTATGTCCCTTTCTTAATCCCATCCCCTCCCCTTTCTTAATCCCATCCCCTTCTTCCCTTTATCTAATCCAATGACTTTCTCTTTTTCCCTCCCCTTCCCTTATTGTATGTTAGTATCCACCTATCAGAGAGAACATTCTGCCTTTGATGTTTTGTAACTAGCTTATTTCCTGAATTACTTTATATGTAGCTTTGAAATATTCTCAGTTCAAGGTTGAAATAGTAATAGTCTTAATTAGTAGATCAATCTTATAACTAATCTAAATAGTTCACATTCCAAATATGAAATACCTTCATTTACTTTAACATTATACTTTGTAAAAAAAAAAAAAAAAAAAAAAAGGTGAAATAGAGTCATCATAGAATGTTATTCTCCTTCTTCTATAACATACTGGATACCCAAATCCTTAAGAAATAAATTTGGATTAATTCTTTCTCTTGGCAGGATAGATCCTAGAGTTTGTTTCACCTCTTAAATTTACAAGGTTGTTGTAGGAAAGTTTACAAAAAATTTACAAAACCAATGAATTTCAATAAATTTCAGATCCCAAAATATAAAAATAATTAGTGTTTTTGACACATTCAAGTATAAGTGGAATTATTTGGTGTGGTCTACATTATGGAATTCATTGTCCTGGATAAATATTAACATAAATTTCCTCCATGTAGAAATTCTTCATGAGGCATATACATTATGATCTCCTCAGTCTTTAGAGATTTTTAATGACCACAACTTCTTGCAGGTAAATATTTTTGAAATTAAAAACAAAGGGAAAAACACATCAAATATAACTTTGGCTAGAAACAAAAACTGTGGAATTTTGTTAGCCAAACAAAAAATGAAAATGCATAAAAGAAAGAATTGAAATTTGACCAACTGATTTAACCTTGAGATAACATCAACTGTTAGGGCTTGCTGAAACACTGGGTGATTCTGTGGTATTCCCAAAGAAAGCAAAAAAGAAATTGATTAGGTTATACATGGCCAATGCACTCCAAAGTAGTTCATTGCAAAGTAATGCATATTGAAAAAGACCGTTTAAAGTTCCCACACACTAATGGGTCTGATGTGCTCTGAATTAGCTGGCACCTCTCACGAAAAAGATCTAGGCATCATTATGAACAGCTCAATTAAGATGTCTGTTCAATGGGCTACACTGGGCCAGAAAGCAAATAGGCTGCTTGGATGAATTAATAAAGGAGAAGATAATGTGAAAATATTATAATGGCCTTGCATAAACCTTGATGAGTGGGGGTAGTTTCAATGCCTCCTGCCTAAATTTAGACAAATAAATCTACTTTCCCCATCATGGATCATTTGACTCATTTCCAAAGCAACTCTCTGGATGCAGTTCTCCTGAATCCAGAGGCTGTAGCCAGGTGCCTTATAACATCAGAACCATCAGTCTTACCACATCTGTTTGGCTGCTGCTGCCCCTGGATGGGATCTGCTCACCTTTTTTCTTCTGACTCAGCTTAGGCAAATGTCTGGCATGTTTGTAGAATGTCAGTAGGGAAGAGAAAATGTGATGGCACACGGAAGCCTAGCATCCCAGGAGCAACATACTTATAAACATTTGTGGATTTATAATCCTAACATGAAAACAGATTCAAAAGTTTTCAGATGCATTGGAGCTTTCTCCAATTAATAAAAAAAATACATTTCTTACTGCAAATGATAATAAACTCATTTCATCCAGGTTACAGTTTCCCTCTTCCAATAGTTCTTACCTTAGAGTAAGGAACAAACATGGGACCTGTGTAAGGTAAGCGTAATCAGGATCCCTAAGCCACTTCTCATGTTAGAAAACTTACCTCCTTTGAAAAAACCTACAATGACTTAAAAGAAGACATGGTGAATCTTGTCTCCTGTAGACCCATTTGGGTCTATCAGACATACCATATTTATATTTAGTGACACAAAAAGATGCTTGTAATACATAGTTCTACACTAGTTCTTTCCAAGGGTTACACATATTTATGCTGGCTATATTTGTGAGTTTATGTGTGTATTATTAGCTTTATATTACACACTAATAGTGATTCCTCCTAGTAACTCAGTTAAGAAATGAATTTTTATAGAAAATGCTTAAAGAATGCTTTGATGTTTCTCCCTATTACCAGATGTATTGGTAGCAAATTGTCCCATTAGATTATGCACAGGACTTGAAACTATTTTAATTAAAACCATTACAATTTCACAAATCATATGATCCTAAAACAATCTTGAGAAACATAAAACCTAAAACAAACAACAACAACAACAAAATCCCAACCCAAAAAACCAAAAACCTCACCCTAGAATCCTAAAAAAGCTAAATGATCTAACTGGTTCATTTGAACTGATAGCATTCATAGAGATCAGCACGTCTCTAAACTGTCAAGTTAATGTTTTGTCCACTAGACCAATACTACTCAAATTGTCTGTTACTGACAGAAATTAGGTATTTGAAACCTTTCCTAGCAATTTGGCATTGCCACGCCAAAGAACAGCATGATTTTGTATTTTACCAAAATATTAGTCTGTGATATTGGGGGCTAACAAACAAATAGGTAAATAAGGACAATGCCCTTCACCACAGATACTTTGAATGCTGGGGTAGTAGGTGCTGCAATCAGTGCCTCTGGAAGAGCAATTTAGCATTTCAGTCAGGATCTCCTTAACTTTCAGACTCTGAAGTTCCCAGTAAGAGAGAAAATAAGCAAATCGACATGAAATCAAAGCACACCCACATGGGACATACTGGGACTCACCTTTCCACACCCTGACATATTAATATGTTTCAACTTCCTATTTCCCTCTTGTGGCTCTTGGTTCATAAAACTAAGGAGGGCCTGAGGGACCAAATACCAGCAGAAGCCAAGTTCACTAAGTGCCTCTTGCCTTCCTCTCAAGCTGGGGGATAAAAACCTGGAATTCTTTTGGTATCCTTGTTTGATCTGGCTTTATTTCTGATTTTTTTTAACTTGAAAAAATATCTGCCCTGTTTGGCCACCATCCCTAAGACTTTTTAGAAAAACTATAATGTAGATATATATTTGCATATTTTCTACTTAAGATCAACCATCAGGTGCACAAAAAGAGAAAAGGAAATAGAATCTAGAAGAAATAAAATGAGATCTAAGAAATAAGATATGGAAAAATTTTTGTTGATAGTTTATAATTAGTTCATTTTGAAAGAGGAATGTTCTGTTGACTACTTCTACCAGATGTCAAAGAGTTAACATCCACTTTTTGGAGAAAAATATTTACCAAAATGTGAATGCAGAGTTGGGTTTAAGTGCGATCCTCTACAGTCTATCGATAAAGGCAATGCAAAACAGTATTGATTTCTCTGCTGCCAAAGTGCCCAGGCTTCGATCCATGACCACATGGACCCCGTTCCCAGAACAAAATGTAACAAAATTTACACAACAGCAGCATCGTATGGCTTCAGTTATGCTCTCTGTGATCATCAAAGAGAAGTTGATTTTCAGGTCGTGTCACTGCATTAAAAAATCTGAAATAAAGCCAGATCAAACAAAAATACCAAAATACTACATTTCCTGTCAAAATAATGCTGAGGAAAAAACATCACTTTTTTTTTTTTGTACCGAGGATTGAACTCTGGTACTCAACTACTGAGCCACATCCCCAGCCCTATTTTGTGTTTTATGTAGAGACAAGGTCTCACTGAGTTGCTTAGCACCTCCCCATTGCTGAGGCTGGCTTTGAACTCGCGATTCTTCTGTCTCAGCCACCCAAAGTGCTGAGATTACAGGCGTGTGCCACTGCTCCTGGCTAAAGCATCACATCTGATAAACAAATTTTTTCTTGTGTGACAATGTCATACCACACAGTTATAGTAATAGTTCCTAAGGTGGAAGTGAGGAAATGATATGATGTTGAAACCAATTGTAATTCTTAAGACTATATATACCACATTTATATTTAGTGACACAGAAAGATGCATGTAATACATAGTTCATTAGAGATAGAGGTAAAATAACATTCATAACATGATTCTATTTTTCTACTATATATGGATTGGGGAAAATGAACCTAAAAGATACATATTTTACAAACTTAAGGGCAAGTCTTCTGAGCAATAGTATCATTATTGATTCTTTTTGCTTTGTTTTCTAATATATCTATAAAAAGCATAGATATTTCATTTAAAAAAAGGAAGAAAACATATCATTTTCCTCTGGGATGGTATGATGATCTACGTAATAGGTCCTCAAAATTTTGGCAAGTGAAAGCTCCTGGAAAGTACTCAATATTGTGCTAAGATGTTACAATAGATTACATAGAAAAAATGGGAACAATTTCCTTTATTTTCTTAGGTTACAGAATCTTTCCAGATGTCAGAAGAAACAAGTATAGGATTCAGTAACCAAATTACTTCAAGAATCAAAATTAAGTAAATTGTATATGATATTCTATAGAAGTGTCTCAGAGGTAAATGGAAGCTTTCATTGTTGAGTGCATTTTTTTAAAATAAAGTCAAGAGAGCTTGAAGGATTGTGGCTGCTTAGCTGGTTAGCAAAGCTATAGGTTTTAGAAAGACCTGCATTTGATTTCTGTCCCCACCACTTATGAGCAGGTTTCTTAACCTCCTGGAGTCCCAGTTTTCTCTTCTGTAAAATAAGGACAGTAATAACTACCTCATAGAGATTTTAAGTAGCTACATCAGAATCTCTCCTGAGTTTCATCACATTGCCATATACATGTTAAACCATCAGTAAATAATCACAATAGAAATAGTCACTGTTCTAGAGAAGAACTTTCCTCTAGATTTGCTATAGCTAATACTATGGCTGTTCCTTTGTCCTTCCTTGGCCCTCTTCCCATTCTGGGCCATTTGACCCTGCACCATTGCATTCTCACATAGAAGGGAAACCATGTCTCTCCTTTTACTAACAATTCTTTTGGAAAAAATTGAAGACAGCATATTCCACATTTATCATAACAAAATGTCACTGGATCTAATATATCTAGAGGGAAGGAAGAGCACAGTATTGGATTTTTTAAAATTAAGTGTACAATTGGTGATGATGTAAATTAGTACAGTCACTATGGAAAACAGTATGGAGTTTCCAAAAAAATGGAACTGTCACATGATCCAACTAGCAACTCCTAGGTATCTGCTCAAAGGAAATGAAGTCAGTATACAAAGAAGACACCTGAATAACTATGTTTATTGCAGCAATATTCACAGTTGCCAAGATATGAAATGGGCCTACGTGCCTATCAACAGATTAATAGATAAAGAAAATATGGAATACATAATGGAGTATTATTCAGCCATAACAAAGAATGAAATCTTGTCATTTGCAGGAAAATGGATGTAACTGAAGGTCATTATGTTAAGAAAGGAAGTCAGATATAGAAAGATAGGTATTGCATGTTTTCTCTCCTATGTGAAAATTTTTTTACAAGATTACCTGAAAAGTAGAAGAGGGACTAATATGTAAGGGGAAGGGACCAAGAGGAAAAGGGGATAGAAGGGAGGTCAAAAGATGGTATTAGGGAAGGTGGATTCAAACAAAACATAATATATGAATTTATGGAAATGCCATAAAAAACTTTAATCTGAACACTTAAAAGTAGTTAAAACTTATAACAAAGATGTAAGTATAATAGCAATGTTAATACAGGATGGTATAATGATCTACATAATTTGCCCTAAACATTTCTGAACAAGTTGGAGTTCCCCCAAAAATCAAGAAAAGTAACTTTAAAAAGCATCTTACAGTACATACAGGCATGTTATGAATTTTACTTAAGTCAATTTGGACACATCCATTTCTTAGGCTGTTTTCGATAGGCAAGTTAGTCAAAATTGAGGTTGGTGAGGTGATTCCATTGCTATTCATACACAATATATCTTTGCCAATAAAACCCCTCTAAGCCCAATTTCTTCCACACATTCAAGCATTTATTAAATAAGCATTCATTAGTAAGTCAACCTCAAAACACTTCAGCCTATTCTGTGAACTCAGTGTCCTTTCAGGCAATTCTGAGATGTAACCAGGTTCTAGAAACAGATTTCTATTAATCTAATATTTAGTACTAGGTAAACAATAATTCTCATAAACAAAGCGCTGAGCTCATGTCAATTCAAGGCCATGTATTATGTGTCTAAATGTACCAGCTACAGATAATACTGGATTCTTGATCTTTGTTCACTCAAGAGGAAAGAAGGATGGGCTAACTGTTCAATATATTGGCCAATACAGACATCATATGTACTTTAACTTCACATTCCATCTCTGAAATTAAATATACTAAATAGCAAGCTACTAATTTCAAGAGTAGCAATCCATTTCTTACATTTACTATGTGAATGAACATTATCTCAAGTGTTAGTTGGAATCTGGACCGTTTCCTCCACACGCAGGTAGTTGTCTCTGTACTGTCTCTGGCTTGTCAGTTAAATGTCAGCCTACCAACTTTGGACAATGGATTCTTTTTTTAAAAAAAAATATTTTTTTAGTTGTAGACAGACACAATAGCTTTATTTATGCATTTTTATGTGGTGCTGAGGATCAAACCCAGTGCCTCACACTTGCGAGGCAAGCGCTCTACCACTGAGCTACAGCCCCAGCCCCCAGTGGATTCTTGATTTAAAAAACTGGCTTTCTGGAACTACACATTGGAACATACAGAGAATATACCTCTTTCTCTGTACTTAAGTATTAGGAGTGTTGTACTAAGGAATGGTTATTAAGTAAAATCTAATAACACCTGAATTAGTTAAAAATGATAACTCTTAGATAAAAATGATAGCTATGATAACATAGCTCTTGACCACTATGGATATGAGCCCTGCTAGACAGAGGGAGGATAAGAACAATAAACAAGCACTCGGGACCTAGCCGTTCATTATCCCATCTTCAGTAACCTTGATTCATTAATCTAGAGATGGATATCATTGAAGCATTCATCAGTTGTTTCCAGACTCTCGTTAAATGGTCTTTGCATCTGGATTCATTTCCTAGGATCTGATTTGTCATTTGGCCAGAATTCTCACTTTTCTGAGATACTAATAGGTAAGCCTATTTGCAAATTTATTACATAGTTGATATTACCTGTTCCCAGGAAAAAGAAATCATTCTTTAGAATCCCAGAATGTCATGACTTCTTAGACAAAATATAGTATAAGCACCTTGTGACTCAGGGCTTACCCCAGGCAAAAACATGTCAGACAAGCCACATGGGAGGACTCTCAACTCTTCTTTCTGTCTCTATTTCTATTCTCTCCAGTTCTCCCCTATTTAAAGCTCAAGTGGTCCCTCCCTATAAAAGTGTATTCTTTCAAAGGATATTTTAAGGAAAACTGCTAGTGCCCAATGTTAGAACAAAATACAGAAATAGATTTTTCTCGTGAAATTTTGGTAAAATTTTATATTGGTATATCCTTTGTAGTCAGCAACTTGTAACTTTGATCAACTTCCTTTAAAATGCATGTACCTGTAAATTTAAATATTGCATTTCTAGGACTTTATCCTAAGATGTATTAACTTGTGCAAAATTCACAAGCATATAGCACCCACTTTTAAAAAACTAAATGAACAAGAATATGGATTTGATTATAGCACAATCTCACACTGAAATACTAAACAGTCATTACAATTGTATAAGAAAAACACTTTATTTTCAATAAAAACGGATTACCTATGTGGAAAGGTAAAATATTGAGTACATAAAACACAGATGAAAGAGTATATGATTCTCTAAATTTTAAATATCAGTTCTCTTTAAGTACTTGCAATATGGATGACTTATTTTAGTTGTGTTTATCTGTATTTTGAGGTTTATAAAGTGAATATGAATTACCATTGTAATAAGAATAAGAGTTTGATATTTTTGTTTTATTTATATTTTTATTTTTGTTCTTAAAAGAAAGGTCAGATATCAATTTATTCTCTATTGGTAAAATCAAACATTTAAAAAATCTAGATAGGGAACCTCTAGCATTGGAAACAGGCCTTTCCTTAAAAGACATCCTTTCAAGGACATTAAAGAGCAGCTGCTCAGAGGCTCCATCAGGCCCCACAGAAGGCAGAGATCTGTCACAAGTGCCTCCTTGCATTCGAAAGTCCCAGCAAAGAGATTTATACACAGCTCCAAAAGCCAGACTGCCAATGTGCACTTAGTAATATATGGTATATGTTCCTTACCTGTAGATGGTAAGCTACAGATCCTCTGTATGGTAGGGGAGCTTTAGAAGGGAAAAAAAGTTGCCCCAAAGCATGTTGAAATTCCTTAGCAAGGTATTTACAGCCATGCCAACCAGATACCCCACACTCTGCCTGATCACACATTCTTGTCTTTGCTCAGCCTGCAAGGTCTTCCCACCTTCACAGCCCAGGGTAATTCTACCCCATCTTCAAAAGCCAATTCAAATATCTCCTCCTTCCCAGGCACTCCCAGAGCCCAGAGGGCAGAGCCAGAATTAATTTCTTCCTTCTGTGAGCATTCACAGCACTTTTTTCATATTGCTAATATAGAATGAATGGTAATGCATTTTGATAGATGGCTTGCCAGTTTATTTTTCATTGCCCCGTTAGCAGCAAAAGGACAGAGGAGAGGGACATGACACTAACATTTATTCAGTCTCTAATGTTCATCAGGCACTAGTTTTAATCGTTGCTTTTATTTGTACTACCTTATGTTTTTATCAAACTATCTCAAATGCATACAGTATTAGCATGATAAGAGAGGAGATGGACTCTTAGAGAGGGTCTAAAATTGTATCAAAGGAGGACAGCTCTTATTATGGACTAAAATGTGTCCTCCCCAAATTTTTCTGTTGAAGCCCTAACTCCCAAGTGATGGTATCTGGAAACAGGGCCTTAGGGAGGCAATTAGGTTCAGATGAGGTCATAGGAGTAAGACCCTTGTAAGGAGATACAGCGCCCCCTCCCCACAGGCCACATGAGGATATATTGAGAGAGAAGGCATCTGTGAGCCAAGATAAGGGCCCTTACCAGAACCTGGCTGTGCTGGCATGCTTATCCAGATTCCGGCCCCAAGAATGATGAGAAATTAATTTCTGGTGTTTAATTAATGCAATATATGGCATTTTGTTATGGCAGTACAAGCAGACTAATAGAGCTGTTGAAGACTAGAGCCAGCACTGAAGTACTTACCTTTTTCCCCTATAATATTATGATGCTTTTCACTGTAAACTGGTCATCATCGGTCCTGATGATTCCAATTTTTAGCAGAGTGCGTGGAATATAGTTGACAAAAATTCAACGGATAGATGTTAGATATTGAATGAATGAATAATTGAATAATTATAGATGAATAGAAAAATAAATATTTGTAGATGAACTTTCACAATTCAGACATACATTGCTTTACAAATATTTTGGGGCAAACTACTTCAGACTGCCATGATGCAAATCTGTGCAACTCCCTGGGTAGCGGAGAGATTACCTTTGTAATCTGGACAATACATGGAATATCATGGGCATTTGTGGAGCTATTTTGTGTGAGTTTTTGTTTGAGAATGAATTGGGAATGCTGGGAAGTCATAATAACGTTTTGAGGTTAGTTGTTTTTATTTAAAAACATCATGCTTGGATAGTATAAATACAGGAGGGATGAATTATACACACACAATGAGGCTCAAGCAATCAACTTTAAAGCAACATCTATTATAAGATTTACTTAAAGAATCTTATTCAGTGCAGAACTTGAATCTCATTAAGGCAACTTTCAGAAAGTGTAATACCCATACACACTAAATTCAAGTGTTTTAGTAAGAGTAATATGAGTCTTTTCCTTGTTTCATAATCTTACCATTTTAAAATTTTAAAATCTTACCATTTTAAAATTTGTGTATAAAAATGAAATTTGGGAATACTAAAAAATTTCATATCCTTTTTTATTTGTTCTTTTTAGATACACATGACAGTAGAGTGTATTTTGACATACTGTACATACATGGAGTATAACTTATTCTAATAGGATCCTATTCCTGTGGTTGTACATGTGGAGTTACCCTAGTTGTATATTTATATAAAGGATAGGAAAGTCATAACCTTTTCATTAGTGTTGTAGTTGCAAGCATAATGACCTTTCCTGAGTCCTACAGATTGAAGAGGGATACAGTATCATCCATAAATTAGAGAATTGAAAGAGATATGAAAGACAGGAGAAGTGATTTTGTGATTCTTTCCAACTTTTACATCCAGGGATTCTATATGTATAGTTGTCATAGTCAAAGTGCAAAGAGGTTTCTTTCTACCACCCTTTTCTGTCTCATGGAATTTTACCTTCTTTTAAAAACTGAAAGCAAATAGTTCCTTTCTAAACTCAAGCAAATAGTTCCTTTCCTCTTGGCACTATCCTACATCTTCTCTGCCATGTCTCTCAACTCTGTGCCTGCAAAAAGGAATCAGAATTAACTCCTTTATTCTATGGGCATCCATTTTGTCCATATTACTGATGTAGAATGAATCAGAGCATATCATAAGAAGCAGTGTTCTAGTGACATTTGTTTCTCCTAGTCCCTCTCTTTCATTAGCTCCCTCAGTGCTGGGAGGCGCTAGCAAGTGTTGTGGGGGTTTGTGGGATTTGTGTGTGTGTGTGTGTGTGTGTGTGTGTGTGTGTGTGTGTTTTGTTTGGTTGGTTAGTTGGTTTGATTTGGTTTTTAGACAAGGTCCTACCATTTTGCCCAGGCTGGCCTCTAGCTTCTAAGCTTAAGTGGTCAACTGCTCAGCCTCCTTAATAGCTGGGTCTACAGGTTCACCAGTTTCCATTAGCTTTCTTAAACTACAAAAGCAAAGTTGAAATGATTACACCTTGATAAAAATTAAAGTGGCCAGGGCTCAGCATTTTTAGAGAATATAAATTTGAATGTTAGCCCACTCTTGACTATAAAATGCATCTTCCCCCCATTTTGGGAGCAATTATTCACATTGTAGTTAATTTCATAATCACTTCAAATCTTGTTTTAACAGTGTTTTTGATTGGTACATTTCTTATAATTCCAGTTATGTAAGCAGGAAGAAAACCAGATTTCAAAATTTTCTAGTTGTTCTTTGTTTATTTCATTTAGCTACAATCTTTAAACAACCATCCGTTTAAAATAATCCAGAATAGAATTTTAGAAGGTCACAGGAGCTTTCCTGTCAGCTTCATAACCTGCAAGCAGAAAGTTAGCGGTCCAAGGTTCACGCTTGAAGACCTGTGTCATCCAGAAACCACTGAATGCCTGTGACAGTGGCAAGAAGGAAAAATCAGGTCTCATCCATCCACTGTATCTCCACTAAAACCTCTCTTCCTTTCATGGCTATTCATAGAATTCTGTCTTGCAAAAAATAACATTTATGCCTGCCTCTAAAATTATACTCAGCTTACATATCCCAACCTTGCTCTTGATTCCATAAATATATCAGTGTACGTGCGCCTGTACTTAATCCTACTCTATTAGGCAATAATTTTTAAAGATATAAATGGGGGGGATGTAAAAAGCAAAATACATAGAAATCTCATAAAGGAGACATGAAGGGACAGCACTAAAAGATTAAAGGTAAATATATATTATGAGACATAGCAATAAGGTGGTCAGGCACTCTTGAAATTAAGTTGAAATGTAATATACAGAGATGAAAGGAAATTAAATATGAAACCCTGAGATACTTATTAAGCCGTCAGTGGGAATCTAGATGATGATGTCACAAGTAGGGGAGAAAGACGGCGCGTGCAAAGTTGGATGCGATCCAGTTTGTGCCGCAGATTTATGCAGTTAATTTTGTCCCCTGACTGCATTCAGATGAGCATTTCTCCTCAACATACACCAAGAAAATTGCTGCATTATAGCTGTGTTAATGGTAATCAGCATGCTAATGAGCACCAGAAGGTCGTTACAGCAAAGAGAGGTTCAAAGATGTATAACCTAGAGGAAACAGGAACCTAATTCTTCAGGGAATGCAAGTGTCTTGTTTGTAGGTCATAGATTATTTGTTTTGGTCACTGCATTGCGCTGGGAGTTTAATTTAAGCAGGAAAAAAAAAAGGAAGCTTTTTGAATTGTGAGAGCCGCCCAGCTTAATTAAGAAAAGTAACAACAGATAGCTCTGAATTTGTAGCAAAAAAATAGAATTGTTCAGTAGATCTAGAATAGTATTAAAGAGTTCTTTCTGGTGTGGAATTATATCTGCGGTCGTGCAAAATGTGAGGTTTTATTTGTATTTTTTCTTTTCTGTGAGAAAGTCTGTTTGGCTCTCTGGTGAGGACAGGGTCAAAATAACAGGGGTGAAAAAGGTAACATTCAGAAATTAAGTCACAGTATGTGCAAACAACTTCAGAGTCGTAGCCTTTGGCAGGAATTAGGAGATATTTCATTATTTACTTCAGATGCATATTTTGGCTTCAAAAGGTTAAGTATGTATTGATACTGAAAAAGAGGAGTATTCAATCAGAAATACTGCTACTATAGCCTATTAAGAAGCTCAGGGACATAAGTGCTTTGTAGACTTTAGGTTAGGCTAGATAGTTCTAGTGTTTTCCCCAGGAATTTTCTCAATGGCCCTCAAAGATTTAGGGAGCAATATTACTTCATCAATTCCTATATTGTATTGATAGAAACAAAATCATAATTTAGCTTGCTTAAATCATCACAGAGGTTTCATGTTTTCGTTTAATGAATATTTTGAATATTTGGATGAAACCTTAAGAATGAACAAAAGTAATACTTCCCATTTCCCTTATCTGAGAGCACATGGAATTTGTCACAATATTTTCGCTGAATATTTGCCCGTTCTAAAAGAACTATAGAAAGATAGATGGATATATATCCATATGCATACACACATAGACCTGAGTGCTTAATATAACATAATAAATGTAATTCATGACCTCTTACAATCACTCACCTAACACACCTCTAGATTAAAAGTTCATATTTTTTATATTTACCACTCTCCTCAAATAAACACCTTCCTCTGCGAATCAGGAAGTTCTTTTGTTCTAAATTCACAAGATTAAACACCAGAGGGCTCAGTCCTAAAACTTCCTCACTATAAAAGCATACCTAGGATTAAGCCAGTGTTTTAATTGTTTAGGTCCAGACTGTCTTGTCTTTAGAACATCAATGAAACATATCTTCTCATAAGATCTTTTTTACCATCTCTGCCAAATGGCTTGTCTGGAAAAGAATAGGTTTTAGGTTTAAACAACAATTTGGAAAAAAGAAAAAGTAAACCAGGTGTGGTGGCGCACACCTATAATCCCAGTGACTCAGAAGGCTGAGACAGGAGGATAGAATATTTGAGGCCAGCCTCAACAACTTAGTGAGATCCTGTTTCAAAATAAAAAATAAGAATAAAAACTGCTAGGGATGTAGCTCAGTAGTAAAGAGTACCTGGGTTTTATCCCCAATACCACAGAAGAAAAAGAAAAAAAGAAAAGACAAGAAAAAAAGAAAGTATGAAAGGAATCTGGAATCTGGAGTGGGAGAAAAGAAAGAATGAAGGCAGAAAGAGAGCTGGAAAGGAGAGAAAAAAGGGACTGTAGCAACACAGGAATATAGAGAGAATAAAAGAGATAGTTCTTTTATCTATGCAACAGTATGAAGTTGAGGAAATAAAATTAAAAAACAAAATCTTCTCCCACCTAAAAATCTCTCCACAAAAATAGAAAATAAAAAAAAGTCAGGCGTGGTGGCGCAAGCCTGTAATCCCAGCACTTAGGGAGGCTGAGACAGGAGAATTGCAAGTTCAAGGCCAGCCTCAGCAATGGCAAGGCGCTGAGCAACTCAGTGAGACCCTGTCTCTACATAAAACACAAAACAGGGCTGGGGATGTGGCTTAGTGGCCGAGTGCCCTTGAGTTCAATCTCTAGTACCAAAAAAAAGAAAAGAAAAAACAGTTTTATTGTCCAATAAGTTTCAAGCCCAAAAGTGATGCACGTCATAGGCAGTCCACTGAGAGGTTGCAAAGATAGTAAAGAACTACTCCATTTCTGCAGCCAAGCGGGTGCACCCCATTGTGTCTGTGACCTCAAGATAATAACTAGTCCCCAAGTCAGAAGCCGTGACAGCACCATCTGTCCCACTGTACACCCTAACTCCACTTGATATTTGGGGTCACCATCTTTATTACTTTGTTCACAAAGTAAAAGATAACTGTCTTTATGATAGGAAGGAGTTTTGGAGTTTGGAACAAGGTACCTGCCTAAGTTAGGTCCTACCTCTCCACAGAAACTGGCAGAGGGACGCTCTCTACCTTCAGGATTACATTCCTAAGTCATAAAGTTAACAAAAGTCCTATCTAGTTTATGAAAGAATTTATATACATTTCAGAGAGAAGGAAGAGTCTAATGAAATGTTTTCTAAGATACAAGCTCTGAGAAAAAGCAGAGGAGAGTAATCTTTGCCCTCATTTTCAACAGGGAGAATTAAGCTCTTATTTTAAACTTATTTGTCTTTGAGAGTTGGTGACATCTCCTAACAGAAGACTGAACAGGAGGCTTACCGATGCTGTTCTGGTTTGGAGAATTTGAAGCCTCCCAGCTGTGCTAGTTGTAGGGTTCTCTAATTATCTAGCTCAGTGCATCACCCAGGGACCATGCAGGCCTCCAGATCTGCTCCTAGAATCCCAGGGGTGGGGCAGGATTCTGCTCTGCCAACCTGCTCCCAGGTAAGGCTGCCGTTGCTGCTGCTGCTGCTGCTGCTGCTAACACCACTGCCTCTGGTCCCAAGCCCAGACACTCAATCATAGGCCACTGCTGCTGCTTAGCATGTGGCTCAGGACCCAACCCGGGCATAAAACTCAACTTTACCAGATATGAGCCCTTGAGAAAATTCATTAGCCTCTTTAATTTTTTTTAAGTGGAGGAGAACCCCACAAATGAACAAATGTCTTGCTAATAAAGTTAAATTGTTTCTCAGAGGAGTGAATCTAGAGTCTTAAAGGGGTAACAAAGCACATCTGGTTTACCCCCAAAGAGAGACCCAGGCTGTCCTTGAACCGTGCAGGATTACATTTAAGGTGGTGAGGCCCACTGCGCATAGCTTATAACCGTGTGTGTGGACCTGCAATCTATCTCCATAGACTCTTGACCCATTGGATCTACTTATGCCATCTGGAGACAGAGAATAAAGCAAAACAGAGCAAGCATCTTCATAAAATGTTAGAACTTATAAGCCTTCATAAGGCAATTTTATGTTATCTGATTTCCTCAATGTAAACCTTCACATATCCGTAAGCAGCAGTTTCCTCACCTCTTATCCTCAGATGTAACTCTGCCTTATCTTCTGTGGGTGAAACTCCCTAGAGTCTCCAGATTCCTTCCTTGCTTTCCTTCATTTATACTCACTATAATTTTCAGTGCCTACAATTTGAGTACAAATTAATGGCCATTAAAGAATTAGGCCTTATCTCAGAAAATAATTACTAGTAAAGACTTTCTTAGCATAAACACTTCCTTTTATCTGCTACATTAGTAACAAGTACTTCTTTCTTATAAATAGGATTAAACCTTCTTAGAGGACAGAGGAGGGATCCTGTTAAACATTCTTCTCCTTGAGCTAAGTAGATACGTTGTATGTATGTTCACATTCACCTGTCAGCCTACACTGAGGGACACAAGGCCTCCGCGAAGAAAAAACACATGTATGAAACCCCTGTTTCGGGAGTCTGTGGCAAGACATAGACAACAGGGAGGAGATGTGTCTAAATGCACTTAGGCTGCTATAACAGAATACTGTAAACTAGGTGGCTTATAAACAACAGAAATTTATTCCTCACAGTTCTAGAAGCTAAGCCCACGATGAAGGTGCCAGCACGTTGAGTGTCTGGTGAAGGCCAGCTTCCCGGTCCACAGCTGACTGTCTCATCACTGTGGCAGAGAGGCAATGAGTCTCTCTGGCATCTTTTTAAATAAGGGCACTAACTCCATTCATGAGAACTTTACCCCATGACCTAATGACCTCCAAATGGGACCACCTCCTAAAACTCTCACTTTGGGGGTTAGGGTTCCAACACATGAATTTTGGGGTTCACACGCATTCAGAACATTGCAGGTTGAAATGTTAACTCACACTTCATCTTGGTTGCTTCAGGCTCTCAGCTGAATTCCTCCCTTTCTTTTATTCCAAATCTAGCTTCCACACACAGAGGAAGGGTATGCGACCTCCTGGTACTGGCAGAGGGTGGAGACCAGCTTAGTTGGCATGCTGTTCCTTTGTTTGCCCTGGCAGGTACCTGCACATCTCTGATGGGAGGTCCTGAGTCCACTTATCAGCTGGGAGTCCTGCAGGTCCTGAACTTGTGGTTATTCCTTTGGCTCCTGAGAAGACTCCACCATGTCCATTATCCACTTCCTTGGCTCGTGATCCACTCAGTCTCTGAGCCAGTTGTGCCCACAAGACAGGTCAATTCTGTGTTAATGCAGATCCTACATTGTATGGAGACTTAGCATCAAGAGGGCCAGCAGACCTTTGCTGTATGACCACACTGCTACTCCTTCCCAGGGAGGCTCTGCAGAACATGTCTTTCCAGAATGCCAACAGGGAAGTGGGACATAAGCATTGTGCTCTCATTGTATCCTGACACCTACTTAATTCCAATGTCCTCCATATGCCACACCACCACAAACAAACCTAAGAAGGGGGAACAGGATGGTCTCTGCATCATAAAACAGTACCGTGAGATGAAAAACCATGGGAAGTCACTTAACCTGATCAGACCTCAGTTGTATATGGAATACCGAGGTAATAAAACTCACTCCACTTAATTCAGAGGGCAAGATATAAGAAGTAGATGAATCAGAGCTCACGAATGTTCCTTTGTAAGGACCTATTCATTTACTAAGCAGGAGATTAGCTAATTACATCAGGAAACTTCTCTGAGCTCTGAAGTATCAATTTGACCCATGGAACCATCCTGTAATGCCTTTAAGGGACATCTCCCCAATTGCATAGCACTTGACATTAATGCAATGTGTGCAGGTGTGTGTAAGGGTGCATGTGTGTGCATGTGTGTAAGTGTCTGAAATGTGTGTCTATGTTTCATGTTGTACCTCACATCCTAAGAAATCATATTACTTATTATATTCATATCAGGAATAAAATAAAAGAATTTATTCTAATGGCTACCAGACAGAGGAGTAAAATTAGCTTCAAATGAATCTGAAAGAGCATATTGTTCTAGTTTACCAGAAACCTAGTATATCCTGCAGCAATTTTTCTTCTTTCTTATTCTTTCTTTGTGGTGAAGCTGAGAATAATGCCCTTAGGTTTTTCTCACTATATATGTAGATGGGGAGCCAAGAGAAACTGCAATGGTACAGACTCAAAGACTATGCAATTAAAAAGACTAAGGATAATTTGTTGATCTTTTAACACACTGCTTCATTACTATCCAATTCACCTCCAATCAACAATTTTAACATAATGTAATTCAACAAAAATATTATTTTAGGGATAAGAAAATCCTATAGAAGGAAGCATATTGGATGAAGTATTGCTTGTGGTGTAATTTTAATTCTGAAAGATCTTGCTAAGAGGGCTTATTTAAATAGGTTCTCCCTGAGATGAATATTTAGGGGGGAAAATTCCTACAGGATGATTTATAGCAAAATTATATGAACAGAATGAAGGACAGAAGAATTTTATTAGAAAAGGGTCTCATTTCCACAAAATATAAATTATACCTTTTAGAAAATATATTGAATTTTATTAATATTCTGTAGACAGCCTGAAGTGTTAATCTCCACCCCTACCTATAAGACTTTCATTATAATGTACAAGGTGTATTTACCCTTTAACCAAATAATTTTTGAGCAACTTGGTGGAGTTTCCAGTTTACATTTCCTACAAAATATTTTCATTGCAGTTACAAATTTTGTACTTTGTATTCTTGACAACTTTTAATGATATATATATATATGGGGTGTATATTTTACATATTCATATTCATGCATATTCATGCTTTAGTATTCCCATGCAAGCACACATATTAATGATGAACTCGTGTATTTGATATCTGAGAAAAATGTTTCTCCAACATTCACTGTTAATGTTATATCATTTTAACCATTTTTTTTTAGTAGAGATACAATCAGTTTGGGTTTCTCAGTGCTATGATTAAAATTCTGCCTTGCTTCATCTTAAAATTTATAGTCAGAGGAATTACTTAGGGTAGACCATTGAATATTATGTTTCTGTCTGGCATTTGAAAGTGACCTCATTTAGACCTTGGTAACTAATATTTTTGATGAGGAAATTGACTTATTATGGTATAAAAAATTTGGATATAAATTCTTTTTCAGTCTCTATCAGTCTTGAAAATTGAGCCTTTCTTAGGATGGTGACTTCATTGGAATGAATATAAGAAAGCTGACTATTGGTTCGGTGTCGCTTTTTCCAAAGACACCTTAGAGTTTAGATTCTACACGGTTTAAAAGTGAGGACTGAAAAAGAGAAAGAGGACAAAGCTAGGAGATTAAAGAGGAAATACTAGATTGACTTGGATTTTTAAATAAAGATTAAGTATCCTCTCTTAAAAATACATAGAATAAAGCAATGGTCTATCTTACCTCCACCTCCAGGACATTCGAAGTGCAGCACAGGTTCCCTGTTCCATCAAAAGTATCTGTTAAAAACAAAAATGAATTCTAATTTTACATATAACTAAAAAGAGCTAATAAAAAAATTCTGTAAAATATGCTAATGTATTTTCTATTGACAAAACAGGAACAACCTGGTTTTAAAAGCTGGGCCTGAGTTAAAAACAGAAGCCAAATCTTTCTTATATCTTTTCAAACACATTAGAAAGGAATACTTCACTGACTTCTCACAGTGTGGCTGTAAAGGCCAGCTTCCCTTAGTATCTTCATCAAGAAGGGATCATTGTAAGCGAAGGAAGCCAATCCCGAAAAACCAAGGCCGAATGTTCTCTCTGATAAGTGGATGCTGATCCACTGGGGGAGTGGGGGTGAATGGAGGAACTTTGATTGGGTAAAGGGGAGGAAGGGAAGGGGATGGGGCACGGGGGCAGGAACAATGGTGGAATGAGATGGACATCACTACCCTAGGTACATGTATGACTGCACATATGGTGCGACACTACATCATGTACAATCAGAGAAATGAAAAGTTGTGCTGCATTTGTGTACAATGAACCAAAATGCATTCTGCTGTCATGGATAACTAATTAGAACAAATAAAAGAAAAAGAAAAAGAAGAAAGAAAAGAAGTAAAATAAAGAGGGGGACCATGGAGGACATGGCTCTTCAAAGTACCTGGGTATCTGAAACAATAACACCTTGACCTTTCACTCAAGCCCTTTATAAACTTGAACCCTATATTTATATAAGTGCACAGGAGGGAAATCTCAGCTATTTAGTATTAGTCAAAATGACAAACATCTCCAGGTCATAAAATGGAGGTTCAAAGATACATGTTAGCACAAATATTTCTGGAGAAACCTCAGAATAAATGTTCAAATCAATAATCCATAATCTGTTCATATGGATAAAAAATAATTAAAACAGAATACTATATATGATTTTAAAAATACAACATCAGATCTACCCTCTGAGCACATTCTGAAATGTACAACATGGTATTTTAATTATTGGCACTATGCAGGGTATTTTTAATCATAGACACAAATAATAATAATAAATAAAGAAGGCAGGTGGAAATGTTTGAAGGTGATTAGTATGTTTATGGACTAGACTGTAGCAATGGTTTCACGGGTATATACCTTCTGTACAAACTCATCAAGTTGAATGAATATATTAAATAGGTACAGGTTTTACATGTCAACCATACTCAATAAAGTGGTTTTTAAAATTAAATGATTAATTAATTAAACCTATTAACATATGTAACTAAAGAATAAATGGGACATCAAAAAATAGGAAAAAAGATTTTAGAACTGTCTCTTCAAATGTATAAGGAAACTCCTACATCATTCTCTAACCATGGATATTAGAGGTCAAAGAATTCAGAAATACTTCACTAATCTCCAGTGCACTTTCTCATAGTTAAAGTTACGCGCTCAGAGTCATTGTTATTTGTCTAAAATCACCTAGCCTATCCATGCAAAGCCAAGAGTTAAATGAGTATCCACTGATATCTATATATTTTAGTCTTTGCTGTTTCCAGGAGCATAAGACTTGAGCAAAGTTATTTAGGACATCAAATGTAATCTTAAAAGGTTACATTGATTCAATTTCCAATCAAGAAAATTTTACTCTTCTTAAACATCCCTCTTTGGGGACCAATCTGGTGGTCAGAACTTTGTCTTTCCCAGTGAAAAAAAGAGCATTGAGGTATTAGAACTGGCAACTACTGATAAATCTTCCATAAAGTTCATATCATATGTATGTAGTGTAGTCTCTTACTTTTTACTGAAATTTTCCTATTTTTATCCATTTATTTAGCTTGCAAGATATTCCAAAAAGAATTTTTTTTATTATTTATTTTTTAGTTGTAAGTGGACATAATATCTTTATTTTATTTTTATGTGTTGCTGAGGATGGAACCCAGTGCCTCACGCGTGCTAGGCAAGGACGCTACCACTGTGCAATAATCCCAGCCCCCCAAAAAGAATTTTAATATGACATGAGAAGTTACCATTTCCTGTTGTCAAGCCTCAACATGTATCAGTCAAAAATTAATATTATAATGTCGTTGGTTAGTTTTTCTTGGTAATCCAAGTGAGGATTTCTCCTGGTGACCCATGACTACTATTAATATTCCAAGATCTGGCCAAGGCAACATGGAAAGGTGAAGTCACAAGCTACCCATTTAAGCTAATTACCCAAGAAACCAAACTCAAACTGTTTGCCTCACTCATGTTGCTTGTATTTCTACAGAACTAATCCAAAAAGAGAATAGGAACTACTTATTTATTTACATGTGTTACATAGTAGTTTTAGGACTTGATTGAAGTAATATGGGTATCATAAAAGTTATAGAGATAAGCCATTCTGAACCCCATAATAACCAGTACTGTGGAAACTTCTTTCTCTGTCTTCTTAACATTCAATTACATGCTTTCGTCACTCAAGCTGTTGTCAATAAAAATATGTAACATCAAAAGGGAATAAAACAGAAAACATAAAATATCATCTTTGGTAGGATTTGGTGACTTTAAAATAAAAAATCAGCACCCAGCCTGCTATATAAGCTCAAAGTGTCACATTCAATGGCATCTTTTCAAATGACCTGAATTGTATTCTTCCTTTCCCTTGATTCATCCCCCGTTGGTCCCTGCAGGAGAGCATCATTTTCCCCCCTGCCCTCAGTCTTCTATATTTCATTTCAGGTGTCTTTCGAGGCAACAGAAGATAAAGCTCTCTGCTTTCCCTTGTACTAAAGTTCTATATGGAATCAGTTCACCTGTCTGTCACTCCTCATTAAATTCTTACCCCCTTCATTCACATCCTGATCTTTGCAAATGAACATTTGCTTAATAAATGTTCCCAAGACTAACAGTGCAGAGTGAAAATCCCACACAGCAGTAAATTATTAACTCAGTCACAGAGGGAGTGCCATATATGACTTTTCAGAATGAGTTATTATGTGGATCATCATGTAATTATGAATTTTTCAAGCCATGATAGAGGAAAATTGAATATTTAATATTTTATGGACATATTCTACACTGAGGACATCTTTCAAAATTTTATGATAATTTTTAGAGTGAGTGAAGAGCAGAACAAAAGTTACAAAATAATTGCAAACTTGAATATTTAATCACTAAGGACATTGTTGGTTATTTCTCAAATTATATGATGTAACCAAGGCTGTGAACTTTTAATCATAGTGAATTCAAGTAGGAAAAAAGTGCATTAAAATAAATCTATAAATAGGTTTTTGTTGTTTAAGAAATAAGAATACAAAGCTTAAAGTTGTCAAATAGAGATCTTAGAGTGTAAATATTCATGTGAGAGACAATCTTGAATGATTTGATCTTAATGAGCTACTGTTAAAAAGTTTTTTAAAATAGCCATTTTAAAATATTCAAACAATACCAAGATGTAAACACTAAAATATGTTTAAACTCTTGATTTAAAAAACAGAGAAATGAAATTGACATTTATCAAACTAAAAAAACTGTAAGAACTATTTTATAGCTTTGACCAAAAAAATTAAAGGAAAAAATAAAAGATTGACAATTCTATGTACAATAATAAACAACATAATTTTATTATGTATTGCCCTACGTAATTTATGCCGTCTCGTGTATTTGTATTGCAGCGTATTTAGCACTTCTTTTATCACTCACATTTTAACTTGGAAAATTAGCACATTCAATGATTCCATTTATTTCCTGGAGGTTTTCCTTGTTGATGGAGACGATTATCACTCATGTGCTAATACTAATAAACTTTGTGGACATTTAAACCCAGAGGTTCTCAACTCTGGCTGTACATTAGCATTACCTGGTCTTATCCCCCAGATTCTTAATTAATTGCTGAAATGATACTTAGCACAATATTTTCAAAAATCTTCAAATTATTTTAATTTTCATCCAAGGTTTAGAACCACTGCATCATTTAGAGTTGTAATCCTATTTCCAAAGGTCAAAACTTCAGATTTCTAAAGTCTCAAAGAATTACACTTTGAAGAACATTACACATATGAACACTAAGAGGTGACTAATAAACAGTCCTGACCCTCAAGTTGCTCAAAAGCTAATGAACTGCATAAATAACTGAACTTTAGTGCAGTTGCTGCAGTTAGAAAGGCATATGCCATTTGCAGATAAATGGATGGAGCTGGAGAATATCATGCTAAGTGAAGTAAGCCAATCTCAAAAAAAAACAAATGCCGGGCACGGTGGTGCACGCCTGTAATCCTTGCACTTTGGGAGGCTGAGACAGGAGAATTGCAAGTGCAAAGCCAGCCTCAGCAATGGCAAGGCGCCAAGCAACTCAGTGAGACCCTGTCTCTACATAAAACAAAATAGGGCTGGGGATGTGGCTCAGTGGTCGAGTGCTCCTGAGTTCAATCCCTGGTACCAAAAAAACAAACAAACAAACAAACAAACCAAATGCCAAAAGTTCTCTGTGATAAGTGGATGCTGATCTATAATGCAGGAGGGGACACAGGAAGAATGTAGGCATGGGGACAGTAAAGATGGTGGAATAAGTTGTATATCATAGCCCTAGCTTCATGT
The DNA here is from genome assembly GCA_004024805.1 of Geosciurus inauris. Classification (NCBI taxonomy): domain Eukaryota; kingdom Metazoa; phylum Chordata; class Mammalia; order Rodentia; family Sciuridae; genus Geosciurus; species Geosciurus inauris. The sequence goes on from PVHX01004615.1 coordinate 63,680, forward strand.
ATGACTGCATGTATGATGTGATTCTATATCACATAAAACCAGAGAAATGAAAAGTTGTGTTCCACGTACAATGAATCAAAATGCATTCTACTATCATGTATACCTAAGTACAATAAATAAATAAATAAATATTTTAAAAAAGAAAGAAAGAAAGGCACATGCCAGGTGGTACAGCAGTGGAAGAGAAAACCAACATTTGAAGAACCAAAATGAGGGGCTATAACTATAGCTCAGTGGCAGAACACTTATCTGGCATATGTAAGGTCCTGAGTTTGATTCTCTGAAGCTCAAAAAACAAAAATGAAAACAAAACATAAAAGAACCAAGATGGACTTTTTAAAATTGGATTTTGACTAAAAAAGTATATAGTTATACCATTTTGTTCATTTATTTGTTCATTCATTCAGTTATTTATTCAATAAACATTATGTAATGGCTACTACTTCCCAAATATTATCTTTTCATAGGTTATGGAAGGTAATTAAACATAAGTAAAATGTATCAGTTAGCTTTTGCAGCAATAACAAAATACCACAAAATCAAGTGACTTAACACTACAACTATTTATTTGCTCCTAGCTCTACAGATTGACAGTTTGGGCTGAGTTCAGCAGCTTCATCAGAAAAGCATGACTGAGTCAGACCATATTTTCTTAAGGTCTTTGAAGAAAATAAAACCGACAACAATACCACTGTACTCACCAATGAACTTTAATCTGCTTAGTGAGGTGAATTTTTTCTTTTTCAAAAGCAAAACCTATACATAGCAGAAAGCTTTAGGGGAAAAACATTATACTATCAAAGTTCAGGTACCAATTGTCTGCTATCTTTAGCCACTGTCATTTCTTGGTTCTATAAATAGATTCATTATTCTTTATCTCTTAAGATCCTCCCATTTTAGAACCCTTTCTTTCTTCCTGGGACACTAACCCAGAAACAAGGTTTAAAAAATATCTTCAACTTATAATAAACAGACTGTTGAGGAAGGACAAGGAGCCCACAGAGCATGGATTCCCAGAACTTTGCCAACCTGCAGTGGAACTCTGGCACCTCCACAAGGAAGAGGAGAGGCACACAACTTTGCACTTTAAGAGATGGATTGGATCAGCATGTGTGTTGTGATTCTACGTCACATACAACCACAGAAATGAAAAATTGTGTTCCGTCTGTGTACAATGAATCAAAATGCATTCTGCTATGATGTATACCTAAGTAGAATAAATAAATAAATAAAATTTTAAAAAATAAATAAAAATAAAATAAAAATTTTAAAAGCTAAAAAAAAAAGATGCATTGGTGGCGGCAACTGGCTGAACATTTGAGATCATGATATTTTAAATCACAGCTCAAAACTATGAAAAACAATGCAACTTGAACTAATCTCAGTGAAAAAACCTTCCAAGCATTTTAGGGGAACAAGAAAACTTTCATAACTGGCAGGAGCAATCATGTGTCTAATGGGAAGATTAAAAACTGTAAACATGATAGTTCCTTCCAAATCTATTACAGAGTTAATGCATTTCTAGTCCCAGTGGGAGTTGTTTGGGGAAAGGAAATTTGATTAAACTATTCTGAAATTCATCTGAGAAAGTATTTTAAAATGCTGCCAAAAGAAAAAGAAAATGGGAATGTGGGTGTTTTTTCCTTCCTCTATTTTACAAAAGTGTTCATGATTTCTTAAAAGAAATGATAAAAACTTTTGTTAGTGAATATTTGAAAATTAAATGCCTAAATATTATTAGAGCATTAATGTATGCAAAGCTATGGTTGAACTAATAATAATAATAGATTCCTATTCATGAACCTTTTACAAATGGATTCAGTCAGTGCTAACCTTGAAACTCCAGGACTATAATAGTTTCTGAAAATTCAAAGATAAATAAGATACAGTTTCTGCTCTTAAGAGTTCACAGTCCTATGAGGGGACAGGGCAGAAAATATACCATTACAATATGGTGCTCTTGGTACTAGCATAATGAGCCTCACAGAGTTCTACTGGAGCATATAGGAGGGACTGCAGGGAGAGGACATGGAGCTGGGACTTACCAGGTAAGAAGGTGGGTTAAAGGAGGGAACCAAAAGCCAGTGAGGCTGGAGAAGTAGAGACTGCCTTTCACATGGTGCCAGGACTCTACCTTTTCTCTATTGAAGCATGAAACGTTGATGGGGGAGGCTTCCGGCCCATCAAGCTTCTTAATTTCCAATAGTTCAGTCCTTGGAGTTATTGTCTATCTCTAATAAAGACAGACAGGTATTCTATCATCAAGTTCATTTTCACTGGTGAAGGCAGATTTAAATCCCCAAAATAACATTTAGAAACTATGTTCCATCATAGTTTTAAAAAGAAATCAGTATTCACTAGTGAACTCTTATTTTATAAAATATAAGTGCTAATTCATTAATTTTTCTTATAACTGCCCAGTCATCAAATTTGAATATATCTAAAAATCACAAAGCAAATTGAATTGAAAAAGTGCCAAAAGGTGACAGAATACTTCAAGTGCCTGTTCAAGCATCACTTTGGGACTGAGACACACACACACACACACACAAAATAATTATTTTCCCACTTTGCCCAGGGCTTGAAGCATTTCAATTAGACATACAGAACTAAAATCAAACCAGCCTATACACAGCAGGAAAAAAATAGTCATGACACCTGAAATTTGTGTGTTCTTCCACGGCAGGGCTGGCCAAGTTATGGAGTGCAGAGCAGCTGTTTTGAAGCTTGTCAGAGTCTATGAGAAGAAAAGAATGGAAGACGGGGTAAGCATTATAGAAGTGAGGTGCAACGAAGACAGGAAAGGAGCTTTAGCCAACTTGTAATGTGCAGGTGGCCAACCTCCACTCCTCACTAGAATTCAGGCCAGAAGGCAAGCCTCACATGGAGCGTGATGGTCAGGGTTGGCTCTGGGAACAGCCAAATAGAGGATGAAGACCTAAAGGCAGAACTCCCTATTTTGGTGAAGCAGATCACTTTATCAGGCAAGCATCACACTCAGTAGCTTTTGTAGGAGCTCTCAAGGTCCTTAAAGCCAATGAAATGTTGTTTTCTCCCTGCCTCTAGAAAAATTCATGGCTAGTTATTTTCTGACTTTGAGGAGTCAGAAAACTTAGTTGAAGTCCAGAACTTCTAGGGGAATTGCTGCCCTTGTAGTTGCTGGTAATTTTGGATGCCATTTTTCTAGAAGCAGACCTATCTTTGTCTTCACTTTGAAGACAGCATGAAATCTTGAGGGTGCTCATTTATAAGTTACTTCAGAAAACCTTTTCTAGGACTTCACCTGGGTCCAGGAACTCTGCTGGGATATACAGAATGGACAGGGCCCAGTCCTTGCTGTGGTGGAGGATGTAGACAAAAAGAGGTGACAGTGATAGAGCCTATGAGTCCCATGTCACAGGGATATGAAGATTGTTAAGGACACCAAGAAGGGAACCCTAGCCCTGTTCTGTGAGAGAGTTGGCAGAGCCTTCCAAGGATCAGTTATGTTGGCCAGGTGAAGAACAGAGACAGTCTTTAGGGCAGAGCTAATAACAAAAGTAATCATTGGAGTAGAGCATGTGGCCTGTCCAGAGGGCTTCGGGAAGGTCAGAATGGGTAAGATGGAGACAAGACCATGAAGCATTCCAAGAAGGACGAATGGTATTCAGAAGTCAAAGAGAAACCAACAAAGGGCTTTATGACTCTCAAAACTTAATGCAGCAAGAAGTCAAATCTGAACAATACATAGAAACAAAAAGCTAAAATCATTTATCTGACTGATTTCCAGAATTTACTGAGCCCAACTTGCCAAACATACCTTAAATTACTTGTCTTTTGTTCTAGTTTATATCTTGGCTCTCTTAACTCTTTTAGAGTGGTGTGCTTTTTTAAAACTATCAGTTGTGTCCTGGGTGGAAAGGTGGAAGTACAGCAGAGTTCTGTCCTGGCTGACCTCCCAGTGTAGGATCTTCAGCCTGAGGCATGTCACCACCCTTTTCAGTGTGGATTAAAACTGAGCAACCCACACCCTATTCCGTCTCATTAATTAATTATGAAACTTCAGTGTCAGAAGGCCTTGGGTATTATGGGACCTGTCTGATGGATTGTGATGGCTGTCATGCCTACTTAATGACAGCCAGTAAATTCACAGGGTGGGTGTTTGCCCCTCCTTTTTAGTTCACAGAACTATAAAAGGAAAACTGCAGCAGACACTTGTTAAAAATGGCAAGGAAGGCTTTGTTCAAGACTATGCCAATAGGGGTCAAATGGAGAGAGACTGAACTCAACTCCACTGAAACTAAAAGCAGGAAGATTATTTTAACCATAGGGTGAACTAACGGGAAAATGCTGGAGGACTTTAGTGGAGAAGTTGGTCAGTACAGTTAGGATCTGTGTTTGCTAATTGACCCTTATAGAAATTAGGCTCCTACCTTTGAGGTGCTAACACCTTCCATGATTTCGTTTCAAAAGTATAGATACCAAGTCCCTAAGAAAAACATTACTGGTGGGAAATGAAATGGAGCAAAGTATGTTATGTGTATATATGACTGTGTCACAATGAACCCACTATTAAGTATAATTGTAATGCACTGACAAAAACATTAAAAACACACACAGCTACACATTGAAAGAAGAAGAAAAACATTGCCTACTGGGCTGTAAAAAATTAAATTTCAAAAGAGCTGAGAATGAATTTATAATGGCAAATTTTCTAAAGTAAAATTCTTGAAGGAAAAAAAAGTCAGGAGCTCAGAGTTAGGAAGAAACCTGGCTGAAGTTTCCCAAAATGAGGGAATGTTAAAACTAGCTGGGTGAAAACACACTTTCTTTCTTATGAGCAGAGCTATTTTTGAGGCTTCATAGAGGGAATTAGGTATTTCTTAGGTGAGAAAAACAATCCAGCCTTCCAGAGTCTGGACTTAGAATACCCTGTGAGCTGTGGTGCCTGTCAAGTCCTGCACTGCCCAAGATCTTTTTGCTCATGAGGAGTCTCATTCCCATTCTGATTTTATGTAATACCCCTGGCAATGCAAAAAACAAGGGCAATATTGGCTGATGTGCATTCAGCAAATGTGTACGTGCAAGGCCCTGTGCTAGGCAAGAGATGAACCATGCTGGGCGCGGTGGCACATGCCTATAAAAATCCCAGCACTTTGGGAGGCTGAGACAGGATAATCATGAGTTCAAAGCCAGCCTCAGCAACAACAAGGCACTAAGCAACTCAGTGAGACCCTGTCTCTGAATAAAACACAAAATAGGGCTGGGGATGTGGTTCATTGGTTGAGTACCCTTGAGTTTAATCCCTGGTAACTCACCCCCGTGCCAAAAAAAAGAGATGAACCATGATTCTCTCTCAAAACACAGAAAGTATGCACTGTACCTACAAAAGTCACAAACTTCCAGGCATCTTAGCTAGTATGATATTAATGAGATAATCATCATATTGACTAGATATTTGTGACAAGTCCTATGTGAAGTACTTTCCACCACTTGTAATATTTGTATTTATATATTCCATCATTGCATTTGTGTCCACAGCAGCCCTTTGAGTTTAAAGTCCTTTATTGTCAGAAGATTACTTTATAGATGAGGAGGCTGAGTCCAAAATGGTCAAATGAATTGACCAAGATTAAGTGGCTGTTGATAGTATAACAGGGACTCTACCCTGGGTCTGTGTGACTCTAAGCCTGAACTCCGATAATATATTATGATCCCCTTTGAGTATCACACAGAGCATCTCTCACCTCCTTCACACATGCAATGTAAACTTGGCAAGAAAATGCTATGTACTCTTAAGGTTTCGGAATCAGTGGTGGAAATCCCTAAGAAGACGACAGTAGCACACTAGGCTTGATGCTAAAACTTAGAGTGTTCCTGGAGCACCAGCCAGGCGTGTGGTTCACTGAAACAATTGTCTATGGAGCATCCACTCCACCGGGTACCATGCTACACATTAGGGAGAGAGGCACACCTGATGAAGTCTCTGCCCTGAATAAGACCACATTCTTGAGTCCGATATGACCCCAACTTCAGACCATATTCACAATGTTTGCTACATTCGTACCACAATTTACTTAATATTTATAAAATAGAATCACTTCATGCCATCACAGTGAATGGAAAGGAAAAGGCAAAACCAATCATTGGTACTAATCAAAATAAACATAATGCTATCAAAATGTAATTATTCATCTGTGTACTGCCTCAGCACATCTTTTTTTAAAATATTTTTTTAGTTATCAATAGACCTTTATTTTAGTTATTTATATGTGGTGCTGAGAATCGAACCCAGTGCCTCACACATGCTAGGCAAATGCTCAAGCTCTGAGCCACAACCCCAGCCCTGCCCCAGAACATCTTAAGTGCCACTTTAGGAAGGACTGCCCTCAGTCTTCTTTTGGTTTCCTCTTTTCCATCCTACCCTGGGCATCATTCTACAGCTTGCAAGCCCAGCTCCCATTCAGGCAAAACGCCCTAGACCTTCACTGCTCTCCTGCATGCTCATTTTACCTGCCGCCCCACTGTTCACATCAGGGAGCGTGCAGAGTGCATTTACTCTGGGCCTTCAGAGAGAGCTTACTAAACGGTCTGTCTGATAAAGTAACTTTCCCTGGAGGGCTTTCACAGAATAATAGCTATCAATAATTAGGAATTTTTGCAATGAAGCAAGCACTGGACAAATGCTTTACATAGATTATTATCTTTTTAACCTTTGCAACAGTCTGATGAAGGAGATACTATTATTTTTCTTTTTGTAAGAGAGGAGACTGAAGTTTGCATAGCAACTAGGTGAAGGGAGGTTAAATAATTTGCTTAAGATCTCACAGCTAGTAATTTGTAGTTCTATGTACCTCCAAAGTCTATAAACTTTTAAATCCTAGATTTCTATAGCACAATTAATGGAAGGTCTATGTTTAGGCCCATTTTATATCTTACAGAGGACTACCCTCCCCTTTGCAGCCTCCCAAAGTTCCCCTTTCCCACCCCTTAAGTTCATCTGCCACATGTTACCATAATTGTCCTTCTAAAACACAAATCTATCCACCTATCTACTCCATATCCTTTCTCACACACACACACACACACACACACACACACACACACACACACACTTAAAGTCCTCTGTAGCTGGCTTCCTATTGCCTACAGGACATAGGTTAAAGTATAAATCTCTTACAGCATTCAGGCTCTTTACAATCTGGCCACAACCTGAATCTTATACCCCTTCCCTCTCACTTCACAGTCATGCTGTATCGCACTCTTCTCCCAACAGGTGCAGCTTCCTCACCCTCCCCCTGGAAAAGGGATGGATCTATGTCTGAACTGCAGTATCGACAGATTATTTGATCTCTCTGTTCCTCCTCGTTTTCTCACATACAAGATACCAATAATGCTACTCTCTTTTAAGAACTGGACACCACTAAATGTCTAAAGCCCTCCAAACAATGCCTCGCACCTTGCATAGCAACAGGTTATTGTTACACCTGTTCCTAGGTTGCTCCCTTGGACACTACCTGAAATTGTTTTCTAATCTCGTGTTTATCCGTTCTTCAAGCTCAAATATCACCTCTTTGAAGTCTGTCTTGATTTCTTCAGGAAATATTAATCCCTCCTTCCTCTGAATTCCCTAGCACTCAACTCTGGCCTCAACTATAATACTATAAGTTTAAGTTTATATCTGCCACTTATTCCTCTCTTCCATTAAACCAAGAGCTCTTCAAGAGCCTGATAACTATGAAGTGCAACACTTCAGTATATGATAAGCTGACAAATGCTTGTTGAGTGACTAAATGTGTTCCCTTTTCTTCCAGACATCATTCGTATTTGAATAATGCTCTAAGATTAGACTGAAACTTTCAGCTCAGAAGCAGTAGCAATGGTATGGGTGAGTGGAAGGTGAGATCTTTCTCCAAAATTCCCAAACACATCCACTCTCCATGCCTAAAGCTATTTCAGTTCCAGAATCTTTGTCTGCAAATTATATTGGTCTTCCCTTAGAAGCATGAGGGAATTTTTATGACAGGAAAAGATAATGCTTACAAAACCTTTTCATTGTAAACGTTGATTATTTATGAACTCTTACAGGAAAGGGACCCTCTGGATGCTGGCATATGGGAGAAGCCATCCCCCCCAATTTATAATAAATGAATGTTGGAGTAAATCTCTTCATTAACCGGATTGAGAGAGGAATTTACGCTCCGAAGTAATCACTTGTATCTTCAGCCACAAAAGCCCCAAAGACTCCACTTCCCGAACGTTCTCTCTAATGGGGCAGAACTTTGCTGACCAGCTGAGTGCAAGGGTGACTTCAGCAGGTGGACTGCATGAAGTGAACAGTTCAGAGCACACACAGCCACGCTGCCTGGAAGCCCGTGGGTGGCCTTGGCAAGCAAAAGCCCGTCCTTCAAGCAACTGAGGCAGGCGCCCATTAAAGGTGTTAATTTTACATGATGTAGCATGGAGAGTTTATAAATAAATAACAAATGAACATTCCCCATGGCTTCTCTCCTCTGAGTCTCTGTGTACCTGGCAATAGCAGAAACTCTCCAATGCCAGATCCGGAACTGCCCTTCAAAAACCAAGGAAGGAAGTATTTCTGTCACCAAGAATTGACAATATTTGATGGCTTCATCCCTGGGTACAGTAGCCTTTAAAAAATATCCACTAACCTGCATTTGGTTGGATGGGCTCAGTTTAAGATTATCATCATGAGCCACAAGAACAAAACACAGATGTTAGAGTTTCAGAAAAATGTACTGTTGGGGACCATTAGTAAAAAATACTGTTTAAAATATATAACATATGTAACTATTAAATACATAAAAATCTCATGTACCAAGAGGCAAAACATGATGAAAGTTGCTGAATATTTTAAGTACCTATATTGCTGCATAAAATGGTTCTGTGCGGTAGAATTTTCTATTGCAGGAGATTTATGAAATTTTGTCAAAGTGGTAGATCATGCTGAAGTCAGGGGAAATGCTAGCACACTTTAGGTTGCTTTCTATTTTTAATTAAGTTTGAAACTGCATTTTTGCACTTGTGGGTGTGCATATAAATATATGTAAGTGCAGATGTGATTAACAATAATGCTGATCTATGCAGACACTCAAATTCACTCACAAAGTGACCCCCTCCCGCCGCAGAGAAAATTTCTTAATTGAGGCTGTGTTTGTATAATCGTAATGAACTGGATGTAGAATGGCAAAATTCAACCAGTATGGTTCACTCTCACTCATTCTAAGAGCCTAGGAAAAAAGAATTGAACAAACCCTTTAGGATCATCACCTGAATTCCCACTCCAGAGATGAGCCATGGTGACAGTGCTTGCTTGTCATGTTTACCTGTTTCCATAAAGATGGAGACCGACTGAGCTCATGTAGTCGACAAAAGTCCATCTAATGCTTATCCCAAGGGACTAAGATAGGAAAAGTTTCGAAAGCACCCTTGAGAATTAACTGGCATCCAAGTTACTCAGAACTCTAAAATACTAAGCAAGTATTAACAAAATGATAGAGCAAATAATCAGGTCAGATCCATAGCAGTGAATGTCTAAGGTGAAGAAAAACAGAGCAAAAAGCAACAGCTAGGATGCAAGCAGGGAACACTCCCCAAACACAACTTGATTCCTTTCCTAAGCTGCCCCCATCCATATACCTCTGTTCTGAAAAACAACCTTTCCTGCAAAGTTTCATCACACCTGGAGTTCACACCATGTAACACAGCATTTAATTATATACTCTTCTGTCCTGTTCTTATTGTTTAATATGTGTTCTCTTTCATCCCAACTGGATTTCAATCCCATTGGAGGTTAGTAACTACATCTCATATATCTGTGTTTTCCCCAGGGTCTAGCACAGCTTTATGCACATTACAAGTTTCAGTAATCATTCCTTGGTTCAATAAGTATTGAGTTATGTTTTGGCTTCTAGAAAGTTCCATCCGGTTTACCTCCATCATATTATATCTACAATCCTTTTTCAAGGTTCTTACAAAGCATATAAATATATACTCTAAAATACAGAATGTATTTACTTCTATTTACTGCACACTTGATTCTGTAACTTTTTGTGTGACCATACAGATTCAACCCATTTTTTCTAATAAGTGTATAAAATTCCACTGTGCAAGCCTACCACAATTATTGAGTCATTTCCATATTGATAGGCATCTGGAATGCTAACATTTACCACAATGTAATAACCAATATTACACAAAATAAAAATTTCTATTTCCTTTTGTACTTGTGCTTTTACTTTTTCTTAGATTCCTAGAGAGGACTAAAGTTAAAAGTTATTTTACAAAATATGATTATGAAAATATCTACAGTTTACTTTTCTGAATGCTTAGAAGTTACCCTCCCATCATTGTATGAATGTCTATTTCCCTTTGACAGTAATATCAGTTTTTTAATGTTCACCAACCCAAAAGGGTTAGATTAAATCAAAAACTGATATCTTAAAATTATTTCATATTGCATTTCTCTGACTCTTAGTGAAATTGTTTCTTCATCATTCTTTAGCCTATCTTCTTTTAAGAATTGACTTTATTATGCCCATCATTTATATTTAATGTGAAGAAGTTCATTGTATATTAGAGGTATTTCTCATTCATAAGTGAGGCACATATTGTTCTCCCAGATAAATCTTACATCCTGTAAGCCCCTTGAGGACAATGACTATCTCAGAACCTGCTTCACAATCCCATCTTCCTAGCAACCCAGGCTTTGTACATTATCATATGTCCCATTGAGGATTTTCAACAAATTGATTCAACAACCTCAACTAATATCAATCAAGAGTGGTTTTGTCATTTGGTTAGACTGACTGTGCAAATCATCCTTGATATCATCAAATGTTTGCTGCATCAAGTGAAGTATTTTCCTTTTTATTTTCCTAAATTTAGCTCCCAAAATAGTACCCACTATTCTCTCCAGATTCACCCTGCTTAGTTCTAACAAAGAAAGGACTTCCTGAATGTGTTTAAATCCAGAATCATATGTGAACCTATAGCTATAAAGGATATTTGAGAAAAACTTGAGGAAAGGCATTAAAAGTAAGATTTGAAATGTGCATGCACACATACATACACATGCCCACACCAATTCAGAATAGTGTTTTAATTCTAGGACAAATCTACCCACGTTTTAGTATGTAGACCATGCCTTTATTGATGCAAGAAGAGCACTAAAAAAAAAAAACCACATGAAAACATTATAGAAATTTATAAAGCTAGCAGACATTTATGCTATGAATATCAAGAGGAAACGGATTTTGTGTCTTGGCAAGGAAAGTTTTATGATCTTCACTTCAGAAAAATTTACAAAGATTACAGAGGATTTGGGAAACCAATTTAGATGGAGGTACAATTTTGGGGAGTTTGTATAAGGAGGTAAAATAATCTGAGGGTTTTAGGAGGCAGATGTAGGATTCATGCCATCATGGGAATTTGAAAAGGAAAGCAAGTAGTATGCAGATAAGCCAGGGTACTCTGAAGAAAGGCTTTGAGGTTTGAAATGGGGCAGATAAGGTTTATCCAACCATTAGAGAGAATTAAGATCTGGGTCACCACCATGGTGGGGTAGTAATTTTCAGCTTCAACTGAGGAAGTCACTTGTGACTCTGTCACCAATTACTTCTCTGAATGGGTTTGTATCTTGTGAGTCTTACTACAGAAAACCATGACTCCAGTGAAGTACCTTGACTAAGTAGATACCATTGTCCCAGCAAGATGGGATAAGGGAAGAACAGTGGAATGAAGCAGACCTAACTCTCCAATCTACATATATGAATATACCACAGTGAATCTCACCATCATGTATACCCACAATGCACTAATTTAAAAAAAATAACATTATAATTAAACAGCAAAAAGTCCACAGAATAGAGGGAGGAGACTAGCAGGAGGGAGGAAAGGAGGGAAAGAGAAAGTACTGCAGACTGAATTAAAGAAAATTACATTCAATGCTTTTATAATTTTGCCAAATTCAATTCTGATGTTATATATAACTAAAAAGAACCAATAAAAAAGCTAAAAACATATTCTAAAGAAAAGGCACCCCTTAGTTTATCAGTTATATGTATAGAAAAAGATTGGATTGTAGAATTTCACTGAACAGAATAAAACAGCAAAAAATCATAGTTTTGAGAAAGGCTGATGATATGAGGAAAATGCTCATGATATGTGTAATAAAAAAGTCTAGATATAAAACTGTATTATTAGACTCTGACTTCATTACATTAAAGGACACACACATATATTTTGCATATAAAACTGAAGAAAAAAGATTCAAAGAGAATGCCACAAAATGTCAACAGTGCTTATCTCAGTGGAACTGTCAGTGATTTTTATTTTCCTCTACACTTCTCTGTATTTTGCAAATACTTTTAAGATGAGCATTTGTTATGTTTAAACCAGCAAAAGCTATTTTTAAATAAATTTCTTTCATATTATATTTTAATGAACTCTTTGTTAATATGATACTCAGTCATGTTCTTTGCTTTGTTTTCCCCCAACTCATTAAACTTCTCAGCACTCTGCAGTCCTACAACTTTCTTTCTCTCACAATCTTAAACTAGCACTAGAAATGAGAGGGAAAATGACACTTCTATATTCTTTCACCCAACATTTCTGCACTACTTAGCATGACTTCGGGCAGGCAAGAAATGTAAGTGGAATTATAACTTTTGCTGAAAATTTATATAAAATTTTACTGCTGAAATATCAAATTGGAGAAACTTAGGAATAGATTCTTGTTTTCCTTTGCCTTTATCTTTTGCGTTTGAATAAGAAGTGGCAAAGAAAAATAAAGCAACCTATCTCATGCATTCAGGATATCTGGGTTCTGTTTTAGTCCTGTCCGTGGGGTAAATAATGGCTTTTGTATAGATCAGTCAGTGGAGACTGTCAGGAGAGAAGGTGTCGAAAACCCAAACACTGCCCACACACACTGTCCACAGATTACATATGTGGAGTAAGATCTGCTCAGAATGATGGGGAAAGTTGAAAACAGGTAAGTATTTTGAAACTATGTTGGGACTTCTTGGAATGGTAAAAGAACATCTTCCTTTTCTGCAATTTATAATACTACAGATAGAGATTCACTTTAAGTAGGCCTTTTGTCAAGTGTGTGTGTGTGTGTGTGTGTGTGTGTGTGTGTGTGTGTGTGTGTGTTCATTCAATTCCCAATATCAAAAAGGTGGAGAGGTGGTGCTGGGATCGTAGCTCAGTGGTAAAGTGCTTGCCTAGCATGAGCAAAGCCCTGGGTTCAATCCCCAGCACTACAAACAAAACAAAAGTGAAGTAGAAGAGAGAGATTTGCAGTTTTTCTGAATTATCTCAAATAACAGAAGAGATGTTATTTGTGCTCCTCAAGAGCTGCAGGTGCAAACACAATTGCTGCTCCAGCTCTACCCTGTGAATGCCAGCTCCTGAAAAAAATGGGTCCTATTTGCCTCTAATTCTACATGTGAATTCTTTTACCAAGCTTAGGAAAATATACAATTAAACTTGGATTTAGAGAAATAAGCCCTTAAAACACATATTTTGTACATAGTTTGCACTCAATAAATATTTATTTATTTGTTATTTGATGGTGGATTCTTTGGCCTGACTAATCCAGATATTGCTTAAATCTTTGCTCTGTCCACGGTGGTGTTAGAATTTAAGTCCTACCACAAATTAAAGAGCATCACTTCAAAAACACAATTTCCTGTGTCTCAGAATCAAACCATAGATGAGAAATGTAGGATCAAACAGCCTTCTCATATAGACATTTTTGCTGCTTAAACGACCTAATGCACCTCCCCTTCAGTCACATCTCTCCCTCATCATTATAGGTAACATTTTAAAACCCTTCTTTCACTATGAATTGCTATGCATCTGTTTTAAGACCACTTGATTTCATGGCCCATTCAAAATGCAGTTCAAAGACACCCATCTAATCCATTTCTTCTAAACAATGAGGTTAGTTTATAGAAAAAGAAAATATTGAAAAATCTTCTCGGGCAGCTTTGAACGCTGCCCAGGGAAAGGCCACCTTCAGGGAATGGCTGAGTACTTTGAAAACCCTAAGGAGCTTTGTAGTTAGGAATGACCTTGTAACCTCTCAACAGCTTTTTGCAAACAAAATCTTTTAAGCTTCATCTAAAAGATGGTGAGCAACAATTTGAAGAATGAGGTTTTCCTTTGTGTCAGATTATAGAGCTCAGCAGTTCTAACCTTTTTGTTCTATTATATTTCTGATCTAAATAAAGAATTATTTATTATCAGAAAACGGTGGTATTCAGATCACAAGTCTCCTCGGAGCACTGACTTTGATCCTCAACTATATGTAGAGGTTTGGGGAGGAGAAGGCTACTTATTTGGAGAGAATCCTAAGATTTATTCTTAGAAGTTGCCTCTCCAGGCAGAAGGTGCTCTGGGCTCTCATCGACAGTGAACCTGTCTTACAACTTTCTGATCTCAATTTGTTTTTGTAATGCACATTTCCCCCAGTAGCTTCATGTTACATTCTTCTCTGTGGATGGAATTTCTTCCCTGTGCCAAGAAATAAATGGATTTACTAAAAGTTTTAATTCAATGAAAGTTTCTGATAAAATCACCAAGGGATTCGTTCACATTCTTCCATCAATGTTTCCTGGTAATAGTCTAGGGAATACTCAAGACACAACAGAAAGAAGTCTCCCGGGAATGTGCACAGTATACAATTTTCACTCTTCTCCCACATGGCTTGGATCCCATAGTTAAGGTTAAACCCTAAAGATACTTAAAATCTTCAATAAAATAGCTGGGAAATTGTCATTTAAAAGCAACTTTTAATTCTCTTTGAATACTGTTTTGGGGGCAGACTATTGATTTTCCTTGTCTTCTGGAAAATCAACCAGAGTATCTTCAGTTTTCAAATGTAAAGCCAAGATCTTCTGAAATGGAGATATTTGAGACTTGTGGCTACAAACAGCTAAACTGCTCTGGATGGTAATATAAAGTTGCCTTTGGTGGAGACAGTGTTGTATGTCTGTAAGTTATACATCCTTCGGTTTGGAAGGGCTAAAGGTAGGATAAAAGAGAAGAAGAAAAGAGGGAGAGAAAGGAAGGCAGGAAGAGATAGACAGACGGAGACAAATAAAGGGAAACTGAAAGAGAGACAGAGAAAAAGAGGAATAGGAAAAGAATCAGCCGCTAACAGCAAATCTCTGTGGACACAAGACTGAAGGAGGAACTATTTTCAGAAAAAACACTGAGACATCGGGAGATGTTTTGACTATCTCTATTGGAAAATGGGGACTCAAAATCATTGTAAATTCAGTATTATTGGAAATGTGACTATATTTAAATATGTGCATACATTTCATTCTCATGGGTTAAACTTCAATATACATCATTAATACCAAAGGAATAAAAGAGTACCATTATTACAGATTTTTTGCCAAATTAATATTTGACCTCTGTTGGTGGAAGAAAAGGTATAGTGGTTTTGCATTTAAATACTGCAGGTTACATTTAGCAGATATTTTAGTTTATTACACTTTAAGTTGTAAAATATCTAAAACATTGCTTGAGTCCAAGTTTTCATTACCAGTTTACTCTATCATTTGTGACTGTCTTTAAAAAGGATATAGTCTTAACTATAGTTACCAAAGTTGTTAAAACTCTATTAATTGATTCCATGGTATATGGCAGGAAATAAACCAGTTAAGTTGTATCCTGTAGAAGTTGACTATTTCTTTGGCAAGCAGAAATGTGTACAGATAATTGTACAGCAGTTGGTACAGCATCGTAATTGAGATAATCACATATGTTCTGGAAGGTGAGGATGGCACTACATAGTCCTTTTGTCATTGGAAGTACTGGGGAGGTTGGGGAAGGGTATGGTGAGAGGTCAGGGAAAATCCTCCAGAAGTGAAAATGGGGGAGAAGCATTAACTAGGCCAAGAAAGGGGAGGCAAGTGTTCTAAGAAAAAATCATGATTGGTACAGAAGGCCATCAAAGTACAAGTGATTGGCTATACCTGAGCACAACATTTGAAGTTGGAGCTGGTGGAAGAGGAGGTAGGGGACTGAACAGAGACCAGCGTCCCCTAACTTATGAATAAGAATAAACATCTCCACAGAGTACATACATGCCACAAAAACCAAAACTGGATCTTTGATGATCAGTTTGCTTCTGGTGTAACAAATATTTGCTCTGTTTTGTTTCTCATTTTCAAAAACCATAGTGGTGTAAATAAACACGTAAGTTCTTGTTATGCACTATAACCCAGATATCGATGAGGCAACAACTTCTTGCTAACAAAGGGAATAAGGAGTGTTAAAAGGCAAACTAAGAATTTCAGTGCTCTGTAGTTTGAGTCACTTGGCATAGTGTACTCTGTGAGACAGCAAATCTTTTCTGTAACGGGTCAAGGAGTAAATACTTTATACTTTGCAGATCACATGCTTTCAGCCATTGTAGAACAACACCAGGGACTGAAAATACACAGTCTGCTTGTCTCTGCTCCAGTGAGACTGTATTTAAAGAACAATTAAGGGCCACATTTTGTCCACAGATGCAGTTTGCCAGTCCCTGGTCAGGTCAATAGCATCAGATTCTGCAATGTCTCCTGAAGGCACAGTACCAAAATTGATTGTTTATAATTATGGCCTTAGCTCAACAAGGAAACTATTAGTATGCTCAGTTTCTTTCTTTAACAAGACAGAAAAATTTGTAAAGTATGTTAGAAAGAATCTTATCTAGAAATAGAATTTTGGAATTTAAGGAATAAACACTAATCCATTTGGAAGAAAACATCTGAAAAACAATGTATTCCTTATATGTTTGCATGGTTGAAGTTTTTATTACCATGCATTTTTTATGAGATATACATAATTCTTATGCATATGGTTAGGACCTGTACTGTTCAACAAAATAGCCACTAACTGCATATGGCTACTGAGCTCTTGAAATAGTCTAGTGCAAACAAGGAGTTGAATTTTTACCTTTACTTATTTTTAATCGAGCTAAATTTAAATTTGAAAGAAGATATTAAATTCAATTTGGAGAAATTTTTGAAATATTTTTGGCACAACTTGGGTAAACTTTTCAACATAAATTTTTGGATTTATAAATATAGATCAAGTATTTTTGTGAAAATTTAATGTCCAGCTTGAGATGCGCTATTAAGTGTAAAATACACACTGAATTTCAAAAGCTTAGTACAAATAAAGAATGCTAAACTTTTTATTCATAGTTTTTATGTTGATTGAAAATTGAAGTGATAATATATTGGGTATATTGGGTTAACTAAACGCATTTTTAAATTAATTTCACCTACTTCTTTTTACTTTTTGAATGTGATCAGTTTGAAATTTTAAATTACACATGTGAATTATATTACATTTCTCTTAGATATTTTATTCAATGTATTACATGTTACCTAGAATATCCACATGAGGGAAATATACATCTTCCCCATTATGCTTGAAGAGTTGAAAATGATTAGACTATATAGAGTTTATCCCATAGTGAGTTAATGGGGGAGAGGTGATTAAATCCATAGTCTGATATTGTAGCTCTTTGATTGATTCAATTGAAATGTGATGCCTTAATACTCTTAATGAAATTAAATTCCCCCAAGATATCTTTAAATTTGCATTATTTGGCTAATGTAAATTCCGATGTTTGTGAAGAGACCAATAGCTGAAGCAATCAATTATAATCCCCAGGTGACTGGGTGCCTTGTCCTCCACAGACAGACAGAATGGGGCAACTGGGCACCAGCAGTTCAATTAAGCATACATATCTTCATGACACTTAGAGAAAAAGCCAGTAAGATCCAGACTTGCTCTTTGTTAGTCTGAAAATTTTCCCACATAAATACAGTGTAAGTTTGCAAAATTAAAACCAGAACTCAAGTATCCTGACTCCCAACTAAATTTCATTTTTACTTCTTGTTCAAGTCTAATTCACACAAAAGGCAAAGTTCAAAAAGCAAATAGATTTCTGTCTCTAATTTGAAACGTCAATGATAAAATTTTGGATAAATTTACAATGAAAATTATAATTCTATCTACACTTCTTAGTTTTTCTAAGCCAAAAGCATAGTAAAACAGTAATCAGAACATTACTAGGTTGCACAGCCTGGCAGATCTTGAGAGAAGTCTGAAAAAGGGAGAGGGTTGAGAGGTACTCAGAGGGGATTCTGAGACTGACAACATTCTATTTCTTGCCTGGGTAATGCTTACATAGGGCAGTTCACCTTGTGATGATTTGTTAAGTGATGTATTATGACTTGTGCATTCTTTTGTACTGTATTAAATTCCAGCAAAATGTTATATTTTCTAATGAGTAAGAAGTAAATTATATTCAGTATTCAGCAATCAGGGCTAATGTTTCACAAGTGTGAAACAGATCACAAATAATACCTTAGTTTGCTTAAGGAACCTCATCAATATTTCCATTGGTGTCAGAAATTTCTCCAGTAGAAATTTGGCCTTGTAGTTAAGCAAGATCTTGCTATATGCAAATACTGGTAGACAGCATGTCAGAGATTATTGGGGGCTGATTCCTTTTCAGAGTGGAGGGAGTCAGAATGCCTAGCTAACATTCAGGTTCTATGATTTATGGGCTGTTCCAGTTATTTTTACTGTAAGTGTCTCAGCAAGTAAAGACTTAAAACTACACAATTATATTTTGTTCTGAGATTCTGTAGGTCAAGATTTGTGGAAGTGCTCATCTCAGTGATGTGTTTGCTCATCCCAGCATTGAGTAAGGTCACTTAGTGATTCTCAGCTGGTGAAGGAGCTAGAGGGTCCAGGACAGCTTTGTTCACACATACATGTTTGGCATTGGACATTAAATAAAAGGCTAGTATTGCCAATCAGAGCATCCAACATGGCCTCTTCATGGGGTTTGGTTTCTTCACAATATAGCAGCCTTAAGGTAACCAGACTTCTCACATGGTGGCTCAGTGCTCCAAACACAAAATTTCCATGATCAGTGCAGAAGCCACAGTGCCTTTTATCTTCTAGATGAAGAAGTCACATCAGCCAGATTCTGTTAAATGAAGTCATCAAAAATTCACCCAGATATAAAAGTGAGAGATGTAACCCAGACCCTGGGGAGTGTGGTAAGGTCACATCACAGAATAACATGCAAGACAAGAGAGAGTATTGTGGTCATCTCTTGTGGAAATTACCATCTGCCATACTAGCTCTGTTACCTTGGACAACTCTATTAAACTCACCAAGACTCAATTATCTCATTTGAAAAATGCTTGTGATAATAATGGCCACCTCATGGTATTGCCTTAAGGATTAATGTTTAATATAATACCAGGGTCATAGTAAGAGATTAGAAAACGTTTTCTTTTTACCTCCATATTAAGGTGCCAGGAGCTGAGGAAAGATGAGGGTAGAGAGGTGACCCTAGAGTAAAAGTCAGTAATTGGGCATGGGTAGAATGATGTGGAGGGGAGGAAAAGACAAGTTGCATGACAAGGGATTTCCAAGATAGAAAAATGGCTTGGAAGACAATGTCAGGCAAGGACTAAAAGAAAAATTTCTTAGCTTCCCAATTCTTCCTAAGATTGGCCTTGGTATTTTGTCAAACAAACAATGAGAGACAGCTTGTGTATAAAAGTCAGTTTCATTAGAAACATCAGATTGTTTTCATTCATGGGATTGCCAAGCAAAAATAAAAGAGCGACCCTACTCTTGACACATCCTGACATTGTCAGCAAAGAGTAATCGTTCTTAAGTCTCTAAACAAATGAACACCAACCTTTCTGGACCATGATAGTGCCCTGGGATTTGCCACAGAAATGGAAGTATGTAACAAACTTTAAGTGAAAATAAATGGATCTCTTCCAAACAACTCCCAGATGAATCAGGTAAAGGGGATCTGTATTACAGGATTTTTATTAATACTTAAGGAAAGAGCCAAAATCCTTTGCCACGTGGCAATTGTGAAATAAATTTTAGCAAATGATGAAAACCGGAAGCTATGAAAATTAACATGGTTTTCAAATGTAGAATTGGTCCAGAAAATATCAGTTGACAACTAGTTAAATGATATTTTATGCCACTTTAATTGCAAAACTACAAAAATATATGAATTATAAAGTATACTAATAAATGTTGTTGTAAGCTCTTTCCTGAGATTTAATGCCACCCTTTCAGGTTGTCGGTCAAGAATCCTTATTGAGTAGTACCTACCAGATACTAAATTTGAATCATACGGTAATCATAATATCTCAACAGTCTTTCAGTAAATATACAAGTTTGAGAATGGCAAAAGTCATTGTGATTTGATATTGAAGGAGTTGATTACAATCTTGGGCTTTGAGCTTTCAATCCAAAGAATAGGAAGAAGAACCTATAAATTCTTATTTACTTCCTACCATGGACACAGGCCTTGCTATGCATGGTGTATATACAAAATTAAGTAAGATCCAATTGCTATTGTAGTAAGTGTCATAATCTTGTAGAAGAGACAGAGATATACATCAATAACTCTGTTGTGAAGCTCATAAAGATCAAATACCATAACAGAATTAAAACATTCTTGGGGAAGCCGGGCGCGGTGGCTCACGCTTGTAATCCCAGCACTTAGGGAGGCTGAGACAAGAGAATCGTGAGTTCAAAGCCAGCCTCAGCAATGGCGAGGTGCTAAGCAACTCAGTGAGACCCTGTCTCTACATAAAACACAAAATAGGGCTGGGGATGTGGCTCAGGGGTTGAGTGCCCCTGAGTTCAATCCCTGGTACCAAAAAAAAAAAAAACATTCTTGGGGGATGTTTAGAACAGAATGACTCATTCTAATAGGAGTAGAGTGAACAGAAAATGTTTATTAAAGAAAGTAGGATTTGAAAAGGGAGCCTTCAAGAATACATAATGCTTTGAAGGAATATTTTAGATCTAACAATACCCAAATAGAATGAGTAGGAGGATGCATGGAGTATTCCAGGAGGAGGGAGTTGACTACACTATGTGCTCCTTGAAAGCAGGGATGGCTTTTGTTTATTTATAGCACTTTATTGATACATAATAGAAGCTGAATAATTGTTAGATAAGTGGCAATTGGACAGTGTTTATTTGGGCAATAAATGTAGAATTAAAACATTTTGTAGAAGAAATAAAGAAAGACATATGTGAATGGCCAACACAAAAGTTCAGACCTAATTATGTAATAGATTGATATCACAGGACAACTTAACCAAATGGAATGTAAATTAGAAGAATAGAAATAGGGACAGAAATAAAATTCTCTTTATTTCCAAACAATTGGTCCTTCAGGAGAGAGAAGCTTATTTAATTCATTACAGTATAAGAGTAATGTGACAGCCAGAGAGGTAAGTTATCATGATTTATCTCTAAGTCTGTAGTTAAACTTTCTCCACTAAATTTTCAAACTTTTCAAGACTTGATATAATCCATCTCTAAACTCAACTTATTGTGATAATGTTTTAAGACTTAAAGACACAAAGAGAAATATCATTAGGATAAGATCAACTCATTTCATCACGAATGAATGGAAAAACTTTGGTACAAGTTAAAAGACTAAAGAAAAATGCAAACAATATATGATAAAAATTATTTGTTGTAAATGAGAAAGAAAGTATAATACATTTAATACACAATGAGATGATTCCAATTTGGTAAAAAATAGTATTAAGAAATCACTTTTTTAAATGATCAAAAACTTAACTGAGCGATGATTCAAATGAAAAACAAATCAAAACAGGAAGTGTTCTATAAATAGTAAGAAAAAAGATGAATGTTAAAACAATAAGATATCATTTTCTACCAAATAGTTAATAAAAACTATTTTTCATTGTTGATATCCAATTCTGCCAAGGTTGTAATAAAATTATTATATTTGTACATTGACATGAAAGTTTTAATTAGTGAAACCATAGAAATCTATTTGACAAAATATACTAAGAGCTATAAAAATTATGAATTCCATTCCTGGAACTTGATCTAAAAAAATCCAAGAGAAGAAAAATGTATAGATTTGAAGAAACTAACTTCAGTGCAATTATAATAATGAACATCCACAAAGATGAAAAAAATAAAGTTATTGAGTGACTCTCTACATTGCCCTCTATGACAGTTAAGGAAGCCAAGGAAATATAGTTGCTACTAAGATAAATTCACTCAAGATAGAATTTACTGCCAGGGGTGGTGGCGCATGCCTGTAATCCCAGCGACTTGGGAGGCTGAGGCAGGAGGATTGCAAGTTCAAAGCCAGTCTTAGCAACTTAGCAAGGCCCTAAGCAACTTAGTGAGACTCTGACTCAAAATAAAACACAGAAAGTTCTGGGATGTGGCTCAGTGGTTAAGCACCCCTGGGTTTAATCACTGGTACCAAAAAAAAAAAAAAAAAAGAACTTACTTTTCTTGTTCAAAACTAAGCTTCAAGTAAGCCTCATGGTAACTGCAATGCAAAAGGTTACAATAGATACAGAAAAAGAAAAGAAAAGGAAAAAGAAATAGAAAGAGGAAAGAATAAAAGCTTAGCACTACATAAGAACACCAAACCACAAAGGGAGCCAACGGGAGACAAACAAAAGAGCAAAGGACTTGCAAAACAACCAGAAAACAATTAAAACATCAATATTAAATATTCATCTATCAATAATAACAGAATGTAAATGTATTAAACTATACAATAAAAAGACACAGAGTGGCTGGCCGAGTATATGCTACTTATAAGAGGCCCATCTGAGATTTAAGGACACATGTAGGCTGAAAGTGAAGGGAAGAAGATAGTCCACACAAATAGTAACCAAAAGAGAGCAGGGATGGCTATATCTATATTAGATAAAATATACTTTAAATACAAAAATTGTCACAACAGACAAAGAAGGTCATTATTTAATAATAGATGCATCAATTCATTAAGAGGACATGGAAATAATAAATATATATGCCCCAAACATCAGAGCACCTAAATATACCAAGCAAAATATAAATAGACATGAAAGGAGAAATAGTAAAACAATAACAATAAGGGATTTTAACACCCCACTTTCAAAAATGGATAGCTCAGGGCTGGGGCTGTAGCTCAGTGGTAGAGTGCTTGCCTAGTATGCATGAGGCACTGGGTTCGATCCTCAGCACCACATATAAATAATAAATGAATAAAATAAAGATCCATCAACAACAGCAACAGAAAATTGATAGCTCAACCAGACATAATTAACAGAGAAATACCATATTTGACCTACATTTTAGACTACATGGATCTAATAGACATACATAGAATTTCTCATCCAATAGTTTTAGAATGTACATTCTTCTCTAGTGCAAATGGAACATTCTCCAGAATAGACCATAGTTCAGACTACAAAACTGCTCAAGTTATTCAACAAAGTTGAAATTATATCTATTATTATTTCCAACCCCAATAGTATGAAACTAAAATCAATAACAGGAGGAGCCTTAGAAAATTCACAGATATATGAAAATTAAACAACATGCTGCTGAACAACCAACAACCCAAGGAGAAAATCAAAAGAGTATTGAAAAAAATATATTGAGATTAATTACAATGAAACACATCATACCAAAATTTAAAAAGTGCAGCAAAAGCAGTTCTACAAGAGAATTTTATGGCAATCAAGGCCTACTCTTGCTCACGTGCCATGTGGGAGAGGGAATGGGTTCCTGAGGAGGGATGGAATGGCTGCAAAATAAAAGCTATGAAAGTAGAACCACTAAATAGACACCAAAGACCAGATATATATTTTAAAGAGCAGAGGACAGTTAAGGGTTAGGCCAACCAGAGGGTATCAGCTTCTAACAAAGATGGAGCCCAGCACTTGCTTTATGTCAAAGGGGATTGGTAGTTGTTAAGGTTTCAGTGTGGGAGGAGTCTTGTCTTGGTGCTTGCTTCTTCATGAAGAACGGGACACAGGTGGGGGTAAACAGGGTGTTTGGCTCTTAGCCATCACTCCCATCTCCAAGGCTGTGCTTGAACTTGAGCAATGAGATTGTACAGGGCACCATGTGAATCAGGCATTCTTGAACCAGTGGATTCTGACTGGGAGTTCCTCACATCAGGCTTCTCTGCCTAATGACTCAAAGGTTGCTCAGTTCACCCATAGCTCATGGATGGCTTCTTGCAGCCTACATTAAAAAAGAAAGATTCCATATTCTCAGTCTGATATTATATCATGAATATATAGTATAAGAAGAATAAACTAAAGCAAGAGTTAGCAGAAAGAAGGAAATAATAAAGAATACACAAAAATGCAGAACCAAAACCATAAAAAAAAGATAGAACCAAAAGTTGGTCCTTGGAAAAAAAATAAAATTGACAACCCCTAGCTAAACTAAGAAAAAAATACTAAAGACTCAAAGAAATAAAATAAAAAATGAAAGTAGAGACATTAAAACAGATTGCTCAGAAATGAAATAATCATAAAGGACTATTCTACACTATATACCAAACAATGGATAATCTACAAGAAATAGATGAATTCCCAGAAAAATATAGCTTACAAAGATTGAGTCAGAAGAAATATAAACCTTGAACAGATCAATGACGAAGAAATTGAAGTGGTAATTTAAAACTTTCCAACAAAGAAAATCTCAGGAACAGGTGTCTTTAAGACTGAATTCTACCAAAAATTCAAAGAATTTTTTTTAATACTTTCTAAACTCTTCCAGAAAATAGAACTAGAGGAAACACTTTCAAATACATTTATGAGGACAACATCTTGATACCCAAGTCAGACAAAGACACTGCAAAAGAAAACTACCAGACAATCTCTCTTATTAGCATTGATACAAAATTCCTCAGAAAAATACTAGTAAACTAAATTCAAAAATACATCAAATAGGTTATACATCATGACCAATGGGACATATCCAAATTAATCAAAATGATAATAACCATAAAATGACAGATTCAAATCATTTGATCATCTCAATTAATGCAGATAAAAGCATTAGACAAAGTGCAATGTATGATAGAAATTCTTAACAATTTAAGTACAGAAAGTTCCTCAATACAATAGATACTTACAAAAAATTCAAAACTAGCATTTTATTCAATGGGAAACAACTGAAAGCTTTTCCACTAAGATCCTAAACAATGCAGGAATGGCCACTCTTGCCACTTTTATTGAACAGAGTACTAGAAGTACTAGCCGGGGCAATTAGGCAGGAAAAAAGAGAAAAAAATACCCATAATGGAAAGAAAGACATAATATTGTCTCTCTTTACTGATGAGATGACCTCACATGAAGAAAAGCCTAAAGACTCCACTCAAAGATTATTAGAACTGGTAATAAATTCAGTAAAGTTATAAATTACAAAGTAAACATACAAAAATCGGTCATTTCTATAACAATAAACTATGTAAAAATAAAATTAAGAAAGCAATCAGATTTACAATAGCATCAAAAAGAGTAAAATGACAAAGAGTAAATCTAACCAGGAAGTAAAAGTTATGTACATTTAAAATTATAAAAAATTGATGAAAGAAATTGAAGAAGATACAAATAGAAAGACACCCAATGACTATGGATTGAAGAATTAATATTATTTGAATACCCATATTATCTGAAGTGATCTCAGATTTAATTTAATCCTTATCAAAATTCTAATTTCATCCTTCACAGAAGTAGAAAAAAATACTAAAATTTTTATAGAACCTGAATAGACCCCAAATAACCAAATTAATATTTAGGGTGGAAAAAGCTGGAAGCATCACACTCTCGGACTTCAAAATATATTATAAAACTGTTATAATCAGAACAGAATGATACTGGCATGAAACAGACACACTGACCAGTGGAACAGGAGAGAAACTCCATTAAAAAACCAAGTATTTTTGGTCAATTTATTTTTAATAATGGAGCCAAGAATGCACATTAGGAGAAGAAAAATCTCTTGAATAAATGGTGTTGGAGAAACTGAATATACACGTGCAGAAGTATAAAACCATACTCTTATCCCACACTGTATATAAAAATCAACTCAAATGGATAAAAGACTTAAATTTCAGACCTGAAACCATAAAGATACTAGGAGAATACATACAGTAAAATCCTAATGATATTGGGCTTGGTAATGATTTCTTGGATAGTGCTCTAAAATATATAGACAACAAGAGAAAAAACAGACAATGAGATTGTATCAACCTAAAAACTCCCACACAACAAAGGAAGTAATTAACAGAAAGAAGAGTCTTAACATTTGGAGAAAATATTTGCAAACCACATATCTGACAAGGGGCCAATATCCAAAATATATTTTTAAAAAACTCAAATAACTCAAAAGCAAGAAAATGACCTGACTAAAAAATATCACCAGGCCCAGGACAGCCCTGGTGATCCCCATGGAGCCCAGGCCCAGGGCCACCCTGCCAACCTGTGAGCAGCCCAGGCCCAGGCACAGGCACAGGACTTCCCACCATGCTGAGGACCATGCCCACACACCACAGTGCTGCATCTCCAAACAGGCCACCCAAAGCTATAGTTGGGCTTGGCCTTTCAGCCCCATCTCTAAAAGTGGTCACTGCCATCTTGGGACAGCTCCAACACCATCTCAGGTTACCCCCACTGCTGCCACCACCATCTTTAGTTGTGACAGCTTCTATCTTGGGACACCACCTGGTGGCTGAAAGCCCAACACCAAGGTACTTATGGGTTGGATGCTATCCAGCCATCAACCACTAACATGGCCACTTCCATTTAGGGACAATAGCCAGGACATGGAAGACTATTACCAAGGCTGCCCCAGAGAGGCCCAGCCCACACCCTGTGCCCTGCTCATGGAGAGGATCCCCGTGCTGCAGTTCCCTATTTACCAAACTATGGCTCCCCCCAAAGCCCCATTTGGCAACATTACAGCTACCACCATAGCCCTCCCACATGGTAATCTCCACTATGGGACATCGAACAGGGCAAGGAGGCAGCTGCCCTTTACAACACTGCACACCACACTGCAACATCATCAAATCAGCCACCCAACATCATCATACAGCCCATCCTTCCAGCCTCATCTCTGAAAGCAATTGTTTCCATCTGATACCTTCACTACTATCTTCAGTTACCTCTGCTGCCACCTCTGCCATCTTTAGCTGAGGCAGCTTCCACCTTGGGACATTGACTGAGGACTGGAAGCCCAATATCAAGGTACCTACAGGCTTGATGCTACTGCTGCCACCAACTAGGGGCATGTTCCATCTAGGGACAAAAACCAGGACTTGGAAAATCATCACCAAGGTCCCTATGGACCTGGTTGCACTAGAGATATCTCTATTTGGGGTACTAATAGATACCATCCTGTTGCAGAGGCAACAGGTAGCCTTGTATGGGATAACCTCTCTCTCTTTTTAATCCTGCTAACAGCCAACTTCTTTTGATTACCCATTCACTAGTCCTATAATCTAATACCTCTATATTCCCACATCCTATCTCATAAACATCACAGCCTACCCCACCCATCCAACATTAGAAATGGTAAACCCATATGCAAACTTATAAGATAACCAAACTCATCATTTCAGTTTATAGCTACAAAACTGTAAATGTCAAAACAGAACATAATTGATATATGGCTGCATATTGGTTGCATTGGGTGCTATAAACATTAATATTTCCATTAAAGGTGAGGTATTGGTAACCTGCAGGGACATTACAAGATTATAGGGTAGAAGCTGCATAACTTCAGATCTGAACTGCAAGAGAAGAAGACACATGGACAACATGAAAAAACAAGGGAGGAAAGTGCCTCAAACAAACCAAGGTACTACAACAATGGAATCCATTGACAGTGCAGTAGATGAAATGTCGGAGAAAGAGTTTAGAATGTACATGATTAAAATGAATTAAAGAATGACCTAAGTGATACAGCAAAAAAATTGATCACTCCAACAAAGAGATAAGAGAACAAATACAGGTAGCAAGAGACTACTTCAAGAAAGAAATAGAGATTCTGGAAAAAACAAAACAGATATCCTTGAAATGAAGGGGAAAAAAAAACAAATAAAAAACTCAATAGACCTGTAATTCCAGCACTTTGGGAGACTGAAACTGGAGAATTGCGAATTCAAAGCCAGCCTCAGCAATGGTGATATGCTAAGCAACTCAGTGAGACCTGTCTCTACATAAAACACAAACTAGGGCTGGGGATATGGCTCAGTGGTCAAGTACCACTGAGTTCAATTCCTGGCACAAAAAAAAAAAAAAAGAAAATAGAAAGCATCACCAACAGACTAAATCACTTGGAAAGTGGAACCTCAGACAATGAAGACAAAAATATACAATCTTGAAAATAAAGTTGACCACACAGTGAAGATGGTGAGAAACCATGCACATAACATAACATCCAAGAATTATGGGACAGTATCAAAAGACCAAATCTAAGATTTATCTGGATAGAGGAAGGCACAGAGATTCAAACCAAAGGAATGAACAATCTCTTCAAGAAAATAATATCAGAAAATTTCCCAAACACAAAGAATGAATTGGAAAATCAAATAAAAGTGGCTTACAGGACACCAAATGCACAAAATTACAGCAGATCTACACCAAGACACATTATAATGAAAATGCCCAGCATACAGAATAAGGATAGAATTTTAAAGGCTGCAAGGGAGATAAGTCAAATTACATATAAGGGAAGACCAATTTGGATTTCTGCAGATTTTTCAACCCAGACCCTCAAAGCCAGGAGATCCAGGAACAATATACACTAAGCTCTGAATGAAAATGGATGCCAACCAAAAATCTTATATCCAGCAAAATTAAGCTTCAGATTTGATGATGAAATAAAAACCTTCCATGATAAACAAAAGTTAAAAGAATTTACAGCAGGAAAGCCTGTACTAGAGAACATTCCTGGCTAAATATTCCATGAAGAGGAAATGAAAAACAACAATGAAAGTCTACAAAGGGAGAAACTAACTAAAGGAAAGGCCAATCAAAGAAAAAACCAAGTGAAGTTAAAAACCAAAATAAACCAAAATGACTAGGAATGCAAACCATGTCTCAAGAATAATCCTGAATGTGAATAGCATAAACTCATCAATCAAAAGACACAGAGTGGTAGATTGGATTTTTAAAAAATACCCAACAATACATTGCCTAAAAGAGACTCACCTCATAGGAAAAGACATCCACAGACTGAAGGTGAAAGGATGGGAAAAAACACATCACTCACATGGACTTTGTAAACAAGCAGGGGTTTCCTCCTCATATCAGATAAAGTGGACTACAAACTAAAGTTAGTGAAAAGGGATAAAGAAAGTCATCTCATACTACCTGAGGGAATAATACATCAACAAGACATAACAATTTTAAATATCTATGCCCCAAACAATGGAGCATCTATGTATATCAAACAAATCCTTTTCAACTACAAGAATCAAATAGACAACAGCACAATAATACCGGGTGATGTTAACACACCTCTCTCACCACTGGATAGATCTTCCCAACAAACACTAAAAAAAGAAACTATAGAACTCAATCAATCAATAATTTAGACTTAACAGACATATATAGAATATTCCATCTATCAACCAGTGAATACACTTTTTTCTCAGCAGCACATGAATCCTTTTCCAAAATAGATCATATGTTACGTCACAAAGCCAGTCTCAGCAAATACAAAAAAATAGAGATACTACCCTGCATTCTATCTGACCATAATGAAATGAAATTAGAAATCAATGACAAATTTAAAAATAGAAGCTACTCCAACACCTGGAGACTAAATAATACACTATTGACTGTCACATGGATAACAGAAGACATCACAGAACAGAAAAAAAATTCTTAGAAGTAAATGAGAATGTCAATACAACATATCAAAATCTCTGGGATGCTATGAAGGCAGTGCCAAGAGAATAGTGCATTGCCTTAAGTTCATTTATTAAAAGAAGAACAAGTCAACAAATAAATGACTTGACACTACATCTCAAAGCCCTAGAAAAAGAGGAATAGACACCAAAAGAAGCAGAAGACAGGAAATACTTAGAATTAGGGCTAAATCAAATAAATTGAAACAAAAGAAACAATTGAAAAAATTGACAAAATAAAGGCCTGGTTCTTTGAAAAAATAAATAAAATTGACAAACCCTTAGCCACCCTAATAAAAAGAAGGTAAGAAAGGAAAGAGAAAACTCAAATTACTAAAATTTGTGATGAAAAAAGAAATACCACCACAGACACTATTGAAATACAGAAGATTATTAGGAACTATTTTGAAAATCTATACTCCAGTAAAATAAAAACCTCAAAGACACTGATTCAGATTCAATGCAATATGATCTAGAGGCATATGAACTACTCAAACTGAACCAGGAGGACATACACAACTTAAACAGATCAATTCCAAGCAAGGAAATAGAAGACACCATCAAAAGACTACAAACCAAGAAAAGCCCAGGACCAAAAGGATTCTCAGCCTAGTTCTACAAGACCTACAAAGAAGAATTAATACCAACCCTCCCCAAATTATTCCACAAAGTAGAAAAGGAGGAAACCCTTCCAAACACATTTTATGAAGCTACTATCACCCTGACACCAAAACCAAATAGAGACACATCAAAAAAAGAAAATTTCAGACCAATATCCCTGATGAACATAAATGCAAAAATTCTCAATAAATTTTTGGCAAATCATATACAAAAACATATTTTTAAAAATAGTGCACCATGATCAACTGGGGTTGATTTCAGGGATGCAAGGTTGGTTCAACATACAGAAATCAATAAATGTGACCCATCACATCAATAGACTTAAAGTCAAGAATCATATGCTTTTATCCTTTGATGCAGAGACATCATTTGACAAAATACAGCATCCTTTTATGTTCAAAACACTAGAAAAACTTGGGATAGAAGGAACATACCTCAACTTTGTAAAAGCTATCTATGCTAAACCCAAGGCCAACATCATCCTAAATGGAGAAAAATTGGAAACATTCCCTCTAAAAACAGGAAAAAGACAGCAATGCCCTCTTTCACCACTTCGATTCAACATAGTACTTGAAACTCTAGTGAGATCAATTAGATAGACAAAAGAAATTAAAGGGATACAAATAGGAAAAGAAGAACTCAAAATATCATTATTTGCTGATGACATGATACTATACTTGGAGGATCAAAAAAATTCCACCCAAATACTTCGAGAATTAATAAATGAATTCAGCAAAGTAGCAGGATATAAAATCAATACCCATAAATCAAATGCATTTCTATACATCAGTAATGTATTCTCTGAAAGAGAAATTAGGAAAACTACCCCATTCACAGTAGTCTCAAAAAAAATGAAATACTTGGGAATAAATTTAACAAAAGAGGTGAAAGAACTTTACAATGAAAACTACAGAACACTAAAGAAAGAAACTGAAGACGACCTTAGAAGATGAAAAGATCTCCCTTGCTCTTGGATAGGCAGAACCAATATAGTCAAAATGGCCATACTACCCAAAACATTATACAGATTCAATGCAATTTCAATTAAAATCCCAACATGAAATAGGAAAAGCGATCATGAAATTCATTTGGAAAAATAAAAGACCCAGAATAGCCAAAACAATCCTTAGCAAGAAGAGTGAAGCAGGAGACATCACAATACCAGATTTTCAACTATATTACAAAGCTATAATAACAAGAACAGCATCAAAACAGACATGTAGATCAATGGTATAGAATAGAAAACATGGAGACAAACCCATTTAAATACAGTTATCTCATACTAGACAAAGGTGCCAAAAACATACACCAAAGAAAAGATAGCCTCTTTAACAAATGATGCCAGGAAAACTAGAAATCCATATGCAGCAAAATGAAACTAAACCCATCTCTCTCACCATGCACAAAACTCAAGTCAAAGTCAATCAAGGACCTAGGACTTATACCAGAGACTCTGCACCTAATTGAGGAGAAAGTAGGCCCAAATCTTCATCATGTCAGATCAAGCCCCTACTTCCTTAACAAGACTCCTAAAGTGCAAGAAATAAAATCAAGAATCAATAAATGGGATGGATTCAAACTAAAAAGTTTCTTCTCAGCAAAAGAAACAATCAATGAGGTGAAGAGAGAGCCTACATTTTGGGAACAAATTTTTGCTACATGCACATCAGATACAGCACTGATCTCTAGGATATATAAAGAACTCAAAAAACTTAACACCAAAACCACAAACAACTCAATCAATAAATGGGCTAAGGAGCTGAACAACACTTCTCAGAAGAAGATCAACAAGTATATGAAAAAATGTTCAACATCTCTAGCCATTAGAGAATTGCAATCAAAACTACTCTGAGATTTCATCTCACACCAGTCAGAATAGCAGTTATCAAGAATTCAAACAACAAAAAGTATTTTCAAGGATGTAGGGGGAAAGGCACACTCATACATTGCTGGTGGGACTGCAAATTGGTGCAACCAATCTGGAGAGCCATATGGAGATTCCTTAGAAAACTTGGAATGGAACCACCATTTGACTCAGCTATCCCACTCCTTGATCTATACCCTAAAGACTTAAAAATAGCATACTACAATAACATAACCACTTAAATGTTTATAGCAGCATAATTCACAATCACTAAACTGTGGAATCAAATTTGATGCCCCTCAATAGATGAATGGATAAAGAAACTATGGTATATATACACAATGGAATATTAGTCAGCATTAAAAGAGAATAAAATTATGGCATTTGCTGGTAAATGGGTGGAGTTGGAGAATATCATGCTAAGCAAAGTAAGCCAATCCCAAAAAACCAAAGGCTGAATGTTCTCTCTGATGAGTGGATGCTGATCCATAATGGGATAGGGGTGGGGCTGGAAGAATGGAGGAACTTTGGGCAAAGATGAGGGAGGCAAGGGTAGCGGGTATGGGGGCAGGAACAATGGTGGAATAAGATAGATATCATTACCCTAGGTTCATGTATGACTGCACATATGGTGTGACTCTACGTTGTATACAACCAGAGAAATGAAAAGTTGTGATCCATTTGTGTACAGTGAATCAAAATGCATTCTGCTGTCATATATACATAATTAGAATAAATAAATCAATTTAAAAAAATAACTATGTGAGATTATAGTTTTTTTAATTTGCTTTACTACAGCAACCATTTTACTATGTATGTGTATCCCACATTACGTTGTAAACTTTAAATATGCACAATGAAATTTATTTTTTAAATGTCATTAAAATTTTTCAAAAGAATTATAGAATCACACAAAAATTTCATGAATATTCTATGAATCTTCCATGAGCCACACACTCTCCTAATCTCCAAGTCTTGAATTCAGAAATCCCCTTAGAATTACCTGCAGAACTTTTTAAATAAATGCATGCCTTAGTCCCATCATCAGGATATTCAGACTCACATTCTACCAATTACACTCAGCTTTGTGGTTCAGCTACTGTTTTAGTCAGCTTTTTTGCTGCTGTGACTAAAAGACCTGACAAGAACAATTTTAGGGAATGAAAAGTTTATTTAGGTGCTCATGGTTTCAGAGGTCTCAATCCATGGGTTCAGAGGGCTCAGTGGTCAGCTGGTTCCATTTCTTGTGGCTCAAGATGAAGCTGAACATCATGGTGGAAGAGTGTGGTGGAGGGAAGTGGCTCACATGATGATCAGAGAGCAGAGAAAGACACTTCACTTGCCAGATACAAATATATACCACAAAGACACACCTCCAATGACCCACCTCCACTAGCCACACCCTATGCCCTTTCAGTTAGCACTCAATTAATTCTGTCAGGGAATTAATTCACTTATTGTTAAGGCTCTCATAACCTAATCATTTCTCCTCTCCAATTTGCATTGTTTTACACATGAGCCTTTGGGGGACACCTCACATCCAAACCATAACAGTTACTTGCATCACAATGTGTAAAGAAAATACACTTGGATACATATGTGTTTGTACTTTGCAAATCAGATAATTAAACTTGCTAAATGCTCCATAAGTTAAAAATAATGGGGCTGGAGAAATAGGTTAATGGTAGAGCACTTACCTAGTATGTGCAAGGCTATGCGTTTGATTCCCATCCCTTACAAAAACAAAACAAAAACAAACAAAAACAACAATAATGAACAGAAGAATTAAATTGTAATAACTTGGCTTTCTTTCCATAGGGTGCTGATGATTCAAAATCGATGCCCAATTATGCATGGGCATGCCAATCGATGCATAATTATTGAAAGCCTTTAAGTTACTGAGAAAGTGTTAACATACACCTAAGTGACAGATTTTGTACTAGCTGGAGTAGAAATGAATGACTAAAATCTAAGTGGATTTTTATGGTTATTCTTAGCTTTTACTACTTCTCAAAACTTAGTGTCCATTATCAAAGTTATTCATAAAAATAAATAATTAATCTGAATCTCAGTAGCATCCCCCTTCTTCTCCCTCCCCATCTTCCCCCCTCTTTTCCTCTCCCCTTTCCACCACCTCCTGTTTTTGTTGATTATAATTGTTCCCCAAAAGAAAGTCCACTTGGCCTATATTGTGTGGAGTACTCTCTGAACTATTTTACTTTCTGTGCTATAATTCTCAAGTTGTTTCCAATGTGTGTGACACTAGCAAATCCTAACTCGTTGTGCGACAGAAGCAGACAGCCTATACAGTATTATGCCACTTCTACACCACCTATTTTCTGTATGCAAATCAGACAGAAACAAATGTTTGGCCCCAGCTGGGCAAAATATCCCATTTAGAATTCTTTTCCTCTTCTTTGTTCTTTGATGTTCTGCAAATGAGCTTTAGAACTCCACTCTTCACACAATTCAATTTTACAGACCCATTATCTGAGATATAATGTGGAGGTTAAATATATCAGGGCAGCCATTATGTGAAAATAATTAACAGTAATGAATAATGCACTAATTCCACTGATGAGAGATGGTTATATGTGTAATGAAGTGTTGGGGCAGCCCTGACAAATGAAATTAAAATATTTAAACACTGTTTTATGATATTACTTTGCTCATATAATTTCCTTTACCTACAATGAGCCACTTGGATTATCGTCATTATCTTGACAGCTCTGAAGGATGAAATAGTGCAGGTTAATGTGACAGCGATTAGTCAGAGGGGAAATCCATCACCCATGGCAGAGCAGGCTGAGACAGAAAAGGCCCCTGCACTGTCCTGTTTCCAGGCCGAGAAGAATGATACTATCAACATCACTTCAATATTAAATGGATAGAATTATCTTGTCATTTAGTTACAGCCTCTGAAGAACTACCTATTTGTACCTGCAAAGGAAAGGTCAGCCTTTCTTAATCACCCATAAAAATATGTTGATGGATTCTTTATATCAATAATAGTGACAGGAACAGAGACAGGAAAGAGGCATGACAATTTAAAAGCAAGAAGTTTCTCCCTCAAGTCTTTCCAGTTTCCCCCACAATTTCTGCTTAAATTAAAATTAAATCTCACAGTCTAATCTATGGAGAACACTGTTGCCAGTTTACTCCCCTCACTGGGGGATTATTACATCAGACTCCTAATTTGAAAGCAGATTCTAATTTTGAACTTCACTCTGTGAATATTTTTTCGGAACAATTAATCCTACCTTTCAAAGATGCAGCAAGTTTGAATTTTAAAACCCTGGTCATGTAATAATGTACCATTCATTAAAATTGATGCTAAAATTTACTCCCAAAAACATGGTGGAAGAATAAGTCATCGAGGGGGGAACTATTACATCACCAGTATCCATTCGTATTGCCAGATTTTAGTTTAAAAGCTGACAATAGGACTATCATTTTTCAGAAATCATGTACCTATATAATTCAAAAACCTTAAATTTCTATATTGCCTTTATTTTTCTTTTGCTTCAAATAATTATGACTTGATGAAGAAATTGCTGCAACTGGACTAGATTTCCAGAGAATTTTGAACTAGTATTCTCCTTTCCTTTGATTATAAGATAACTTTCTTTGATTCCACTTTCAAGAGAGTAAAATAATGGACAGGCTCATTTAAAGAATAGGCTTAAGGACTGCTCCACTTTCCCTTAACTAATCCTAATATATTGGAAATCTTCCTATGCAACAATATATCACGTAGAGTGCAAAAAACAGCATCTCATTTGTTAATATTTAAAGAAGAACTCAAAAGTCACGTCTCTTTTATTTCAAACCAGAATCCATTTCCAGAATTACAAATGCACCAGCTTTGCTGGCAAACCTCTCCTACCCAGCCTTGCTAACACAGGAACCCAATAGCACATCAAGAAGTCATATATTCACAAACACTTCTCTTTGAAAAATGTAACATATATGGTCCAGTATCTCCTCTACTACACTGATACAGCAAGTGTGTGGTCATTCTTAACATTCACAAGATAAATAAGCAAATACTAAGAAAGTCTCATTTGGGAATTGAAATGCTCATTATTATCTGTGCAGACACTGATATTGGGAAATAAGATAATACATAAAAACTAAGACTAATTTTACAGCATTAGTATATTCACAACTGACTCCACAGTTCAATGAAAACAGCAAGGCCTATTATGTAGGGGGTGATGTAGTGTGTATATATATATTCATATATATGTGTATATATATAATATGTATATACATATATAATTGTAGTATATATATAATTGTAGTGTGTGTGTATATATATATAATTTGTAACATAATTTTTGAATGTTAATTCATTACCAGCTCCTATTGCTATCTCAGCAATCCTCAAGGAAAAGCAAAAAAAAGGGGGTGAGGGAAATATGCACCACTCAAAAACAATCTATGTTTGCAAATTTGTAGTGCATGACATTGCATATAACGTATGCCTCTCTATCCCACTAGGAAATAACCCTTGAAAATAACATATCACTTTCCCTTCATTCTTGTATTTGTTTTGAAAAAAAATTACAATTTACCTCAATTATCTGACAATGAAGTGCCTCGGCAATAAATCTAACATTAAAAAATCATTTCCAGCAAATTACTCCAATAAAATCAATGAAGGTCAGGCTCAGCTGTAGCAACAAATAAATGACACGCTATTGACAACCTAGATGGACTTAATTGTCATTTATAAAGGTTAAGGGGATAAATAATCTAATAGAAAGCAGATGTTTACTAAACAAAAATGGAAGCAAGTGAGATAAATCCAAAAGGGTAAGTCAGGCACAAACAACCTCAGCATTCTCCTGGCCTGGCCCTAAAGCAAAAATACCAGTTATTCTAATTCTTAGCACCAAAAACATTTGATTAGGTCAATATTTATCTGCTTCAAGCTGCTTTGTGATCTTCCTACCTTTTATATGTTGAAGTCATGAAACAGATTTTCTCCTAATAGAAAATGAATAATTGGTAAAACAATAACAGCAGTCAGGTTAAAATCAGTTTGACCCATTTCAAAAATCTAATAGCTGCATGTTTAAGAAAAGCAAACATTAAGAGAAAATAAAGCTTACCATTTCTGATATGAAAGTAACTCTATCATGACAGTGTTCTTGCCAGATGTAAATCTATATTCTAAACATTAATATTTGGTTTAAAATTTACATTTGCATACAAACACTCTGAAACATACCAGAACTAATCTAAATGGCTCTTTCTAGGTAAGAGGTTTCCTCATCCTCCTATAAATATTAGTAATGCACGGGTTTAACTGTGTTGTCTCTGCACATTTCTAGGAATAAACTCCAAACATGGCTTTACCTGGAAATGTTTAAGGTTCTTCCCCTGAATCGCAAACAAACTCTTGATGATTGCTTTTATTTTAAAAGAGAGAGAAAAAGGAACATTTTGAAGAGATCCAGCTATTCCCAAAACCTTTTTTTTTTTTTTTTCAAAGAATCTTCAAAAGTAAAAAGGATCATAGGTCATTGAATCTGGCCTCTTCATTTTACAGAGGAGGAAACAGAACCAGAATAAGTTAGAGAACCTTTACCTGGGGATCTTCAGATGTGTCTAGGTCAGAACTAACCCCTAAGATTATTTTCAGATTTCTAGGGCAGTGATCTTACCACAGAGTCTCTCAACCTAAAATATTAAAAAGGAAGAAGTATTGATTGCTTCCTATAGACAATATTTGTCTGCTTCAAAAGAGAGGACCTGGTGGTTTCCCATGTACTCACCATTTTTCTCTGCATTGATTAAAAAAGCAAGGACCAAGTTACTCAAATGAATATTTTTCCTGCCCTCCACAGACCACATGAGCAATTCCAGAAGAATCTGGTCCTATTTTTCTTTGGGATGCCCCACAACGCCTCCTCACAGCTTTGCAAAAAGGAAAAAAAAAAAAAAAAAAAGCAGGAGAGAGGACCTCAATTAAATTTAGCCTCTAAGTTTTATCTAGATGCCTCAAATCCTTTGCAGAAAATAAATAAATAAAAGTCTTTCTACAACAGCAAAATAAATGTGAG
This sequence comes from Geosciurus inauris, assembly GCA_004024805.1. Lineage (NCBI taxonomy): Eukaryota > Metazoa > Chordata > Mammalia > Rodentia > Sciuridae > Geosciurus > Geosciurus inauris. The sequence goes on from PVHX01004615.1 coordinate 102,015, forward strand.
TTTTAGGTGTATTTTGGTAATATCTCAAAATTAATTATTTTTGTCTTAGAAAAAGTTTTGATTAGGGTGTTTCTTTGAGGAAAAACTTAAAGAAATTTTTGAATTTCATCTGTAACAATGGAGGAAAATGACATGACATAATTGGAGCAACAAAGATTGAATATTTTGTGTTCTTTTAATGACTCACCTCAATGTTGAGAAACATTTGCTAACATTTTCTCAATTGCCAATAGAAAGAAATGTGTTAAAAAAAACCAAGTATTAGTTCCCAACCCATGTTCTTTTGCTATTAGACCCCATGTCATTTACTATTTCATTTATAAGCAGGGTGTTAACATAAAACCACCAAAAATAGTTTTATGCACTGAAGGCATATTTTACAACAGTCAGCAGGGACTAACTATTCAATATTGGAGTCAGGGACCATTCAGGCAAATTTCTGGGGAAGCAACTGCTTGTTAAGAGAACTCCACCCTAGGAATATGCCTTAGGAGCACTTTCCTGGAGACAACCAAAGTGGCAAAGGGAATTTGTTCTTAAAATGAGAGCTACATCATAAATATTTAATACTCCAAAAGTAATACATCTTCCTCATATGTAGAAGACTTAAGTCCTGGAAGCTAAAGCTCGAGGGAGTTGAAGATTATTTCTGGCTCTCAATAGCCCTTAGTTCTATCTGTAAAGTGAAAATAAAAATTATTTTTAATTTTCTCATTTCAGTTGGATTTTATCGAGATGGCTAAGTCCATCTTTCGCACTCCCAATATATAGGTGCTAAAGAAATGTGACAAGGTCTGGAGAAAGTCCATGAATAATCCCAAATGGGTTAGTTGCTCCCACCTCACACTCGCACTCCACTCCCAGATGCACCATGACAATCAAGTGCATGAACTGAGAGCAGCTGGCCAGCTGCAATTCAGCCATGATGTCACCATAAAAGATTTTCAAAACTACAACTTGAGCAGTGATTTCTCCCCTAAGATATAGCATCACATTTTAACAATTTTTACCAAGGTGGCTTCAACATCCACCTACCAGAAACATAAATTGTTACCTTCCAAAAAATAAGTGTCTTCTGGCCAATTCTCCTTTCTCCTCAGGGCGTAATCATGCTCACTTCAACTTCTCCAGCTTTCTCCCTTCCACCAAGCAATTGTATACCAACTCCTACTAAATGCTGTATGATCATCAGCCCATTTCTCTGCGTTTATATCTCCATCACAACAATGTGGCTCAGACTTCATTACTGGACAAAGAAACAGTATCCCAAGATACTTCCATCTCTCCACCCTCCCAGTCCCGACTGTACATGTCTACAGATTTGATCTTAACTACAGAATATAAAAATTTTAATTGCTTCTTAAATATCTTTCTAGTACAAATGTCAAACACTATAAGAACTGCTAAAGAGTCATGGAGGCTCAAAGAAGAAAGAAAGCCTGTTAGATGGAGAAAGTGGCTGTGACGTTTGCATATGGGAATGACAGACAGGCGTCCTTGGAAAGATAAAGACAGAAAGACAAGACACTTTTTGTGTAGGAAAATGGACACAGGAGCTGGAGTGCATAGCAAAGTGTATATGAAGGACAGTGGCTTTCCTACTGCTTCCCTAACACTTGTCGTCCCTTGCTCATGGAGTTTACCATATGTATGGCCACATAAGAATTTGTATGCAATGACTGTGTTTTACATAATTTCCTTTACTCTGAAAGAGTAATATCATTATTCCCATTTTATAAATAAGAAGGCAAAATGACTTAGCCAAGACCACACATTATTCAAGTTCCAGAGGTGGCATCTGAACATGAGTCTGTCTTATCCAAAAAAGCTGTACTCCTTCCAAGGGTCACACATTATTGATTATACAAAGGAATAAAATGCAATCCTTACATTTAAGGAAATTTTTGGCCCAATGAAGAGGAGAGTAATGTTCAGTGCTTGCTACCTGCTGCTTAATATGCTAGAAGTGGCAGTGAGTACAGCCTTATTTCCATTGTCTTTCTATAAGCCCTCATCCTATCTAGGTGGTAAGAAAACCATGCTAACCTATCTGCCTGCTGTAGCTCCAATTCTGCATGTGACCATCAGGGACATCTTTCTAAAATACAAATTTGCCTCTTCCTTGCTAAAATGCCTTCACGGACTCTCCCCCAGAAGATAAAGTCCAAATCTCACAACCTCATCCATAAGTTGCACCTCAGAAGCCAGGTCTAAGCTTCCTTTCCTGTGTGGACCCTCCATGGGTAGCCAATGTCTCAGCCCAAATAAGATACTTCCAATTCTCTGTAAGCATCTCCAATATTGTTCCCTCTTTCTTGAAAAAGTTTTGTCCCCTATTCTCCTTAAAAACTCATCATTTCTCAGAATAAAGTTGAAATACCATTTCCTCTGAGAATTTTTCCTAACTCTGCTCACATATTCATCAGCACATATGACTCTATAGTATAATTATTAGTGAATTTTAATCTTCCACACTGGATCGTGGAATCTTTTGGACATACAACATATAACCAAATTCCAGCCTCATAATAGGACCCAAAAAAGTGTTGAATGATTTAATAGTTAATCAGTGGATATTAAAACTCAAGAGGAAGAAACTTAACTGCATAAATATAAGACAGGGAATATGCTATTATATGCAGTTGTACCATCATAGACAGCTAGAAATGTAGCCCAGGCTAACAGAATAAAAAAAGTTTTAGGACTTCTCCAGAATTTAGTATTCTATTTCCCACAAAATTAGCCTTCAGCTGATCAGAATAACCTGCAACCCAGGTAACTTTCTAAACCACAGCTGGATGGTTCTTTTCACTTGGTATTATTTGAAAATAAGATGATGATACACACATTTCATAGTAACAATTGAATTTGTCTTCCTACAAATACAAAATATGAAGCATCTGCAGGAGGATCTGATTGAGTTTCAGTTCATCCTTACAAGGGATGGTTGATGCCCTTAGTCAGTGTTAGTTCCATATGGATGCTCTTATTTTTAGAAATAAACTTCTTGTCCCTCACTGGTCTACACTGGGATATCTGCTTCTTGCCTTCCTATGATGACTATAGAAATTTTTTGGCTTCTACTAAGGCACTGGTTCTAAACAATGTGAACACTTAGTCTATAGCAATCAGATTCCAAGAAAATATTTCTTCTCTCCAGTGAATTCTGATTTTTTTCCCATATACTTCACAAAATGCTGGCCCCCTCCTTTCCTAGGTCTGGAAAACAAGCATCTGGTACAACAGTTGTCTGGCCACTCTTTAAACCCTGGCATTTATTAGCCAAGTCTGCAGTCCTGCCTACATTCCCCCAGTCACCAGGAGCGTTGTTTCTTACAGCAACAGGGATGACTAAGTATGCCATTTAATAAGAACAAATTCCTGCTTAAGATCTGACTGGTCCTTAGCATTGGACCTCTGATGATGGTTCTTTCACAAGAGCAGCAGCTACCAAAGAGCTTCTGGACAAAGCTCTTTGACAAATATAGCCATTTCATGCCTATATTTGGCAGGCTATTGAATTACAACTTAATAAGAAAGACCAGTAAGCAGTTTTATAAACTCTCAAACATAGGTACCCTTGCAAACCTGCAAATTTCAAAATTGATTATTGAAAGGTACAGAGTGGAGCAACTTTGAAGTACTGTGTTCACATATAAGGCTTCTTCTGATACACAAGATACAGAAAATGTCGTATTTCAAGGAAGTTGCTGCACACTGGAATATACTTTTTGATTTATAGGAAAGAGTTTTGGTAAGATAAGCACAATTATAACTTGTCTGGGAAAGGGAAGACTATTTGATAACTGTCACATAGAACCTAGAGAGGATTTTCATGGAACATGTGCTAGGGGTGACACAGATGAGCCAAGACATAACCCTGAATCTCATGCAAGCCATGAATTTTTTAATACTAACAATTACATAGGCACAGGGAACACACTAATTATGAGTACAGTGTGGTTATACAAAGATCATTCCAATTCTCATTGTTTTTAGATCCAGGCTTCTTCAGCAAAACTTGACCTGATGATTGGCAATTTGAGCCAATTGAAAGAGGTGGTGTTGGACAACACAATTGCTCATCTCCATAATCAGGTTTCTTGGAGGGAGAAATTTGTTGCACATAGATTCAAGTAAGCAGGCAAACTGGTATTGACTGCAATCTCCACAGCACTACTTGATTGAATATTGTGGTTCTGGAGTATTACGGGTATATATTGATAATTCTTTATACTTAAAATATTTTAAATAGTAGAGAAAAATGCATAAAGAATAAATAAACATGCCACCATATTTAGATGGATAAAGATGGATAAATTCATCTTTAATTGAGATTTGAAAAATAATTTGTTTATTCTTTCTTAGTCAAATTATTTGATCCAATGTCTTCAGAGTACTTTAGAAATTCTTAATACGATTATGTTATTTGATTAAAAGTGAAATGAACTTGGAACTGTTAGCAAGAAGGAAAAGGCAACAGGTGTAACACAGAAGGACTCAATGCCTTCTGTAGGGTGTGCCTACAATTGAAATCAATAAACTCCTCATCTCTGATACTATGACTCCCCTAATCCACACAGATCTTGGAAAAACCTTGACAGAATCTCCCCATCCATCAGTCCAGTTCCGTCTGTCGAGAAGAAAAAGAAGAGATAAACCACCAATGGAAGTTTTTCTACATCAAAAATAATAACGCCAGGAAGCAGTTAAGGGTTCAAAGGAAGCATCAGGATCATTCGATCATAGGGAACACTGGATTCATAGTTTGCTACAGGATACTATGGCTTCATTAAGATTATAGAATTAATCAGAGGCAAAAGTGGTAGCAGAGCCCAGATAGCCAGAATTACCACTCCACACTCAGAACTCTATGCCATTAACTCACACATCTGTGCTCATGCTTCACCATCAATTCAAGCATCAAGGATTAACCTAACTATTAAGATTTCTACACTTCAAAAATGGTAAATGCAGATATATGCCCACTAGTAATTCTGTATTTTTGTTTCCCGGAGTTACAAAACTCCCAGATAATAGTTGTTTATTATGGATATTTCCAGCAAGGAAAATATTAAGAACATAGACTTTATGGTTTAATGCTCAGAAAATTACCTTAAAAAACTTTTAAATAAGCTGGGCATGGTGGTGCAAGCCTGTAATCCCAGCACTTAGGGAGGCTGAGACAGGAGAATTGTGAGTTCAAAGCCACCCTCAGCAACAGCAAGGCACTAAACAACTTAGTGAGACCCTGTCGCTACATAAAACAAAAAAAATAGGGCTGGGGATGTGGCTCAGTGGTCGAGCACCTCTGATTTCAATCTAGTACCAAAAATAAATAAATAAAAATAAATTAAAAATAAAAACCTTTTAAATATATTTTCAACATCTAAGAATATATGAAAACTTCAGTTTTCAAGGCACCTTGAAACAAAATAGATTTACATTTGACAAATACAAACCAGATTTCTAGGAGAAAATTGCAATCAGACGTAAAAAATATTCAAGAAGATGACAATATTGCTAAAAGGAAGTAAAGCAACAAATTGATATTACTTTGAAAAAACTATAGGTAAAGTCAGTTGTCAATACTATTCTAACCAATGATGAAGCAGAAATATTGCACTTAAAAGCACCTACTTTTATATTTAAGAAAACACAACCAGCCTGGCTGGTGGTGCTCACCTGTAATCCCAGTGGCTCAGGAGACGAGGCAGCAGGATTACAAGTTCAAAGCCAGCCTCATCAACTAAGTGAGGCCCTAAGCAACTTAGTGAGAGACTGCCTCAAATAGAATATTAAAAGGACTGTGAATGTTGCTCAGTAGTTAAGTGCCCCTGGGTTCAATCTCTAGTACCAAAAAACAAAAAAACAAAACTAATAAACAAATAAAAAACTCTAAGAAAACAAATGTTTTTGAATCAGTTTTTTATTCAGAATTCAAACTCATCCCTTTGAAGCACGTTTGGGGTTGTATTGTTGAAAATATGGATCAAAGCATGGACTGGATTCAGGAAGAACTGGGTTTAAGCACCTACTTAATCATTCACTAACTGTTGACCTCAAGCCAGTTACATAAGTATTCTAAGCCAGTTTTTAAAAATTAAACAATAAAAATGAATAAAATAGCTATTTTGTTGAAATATTACAAGGATTTGATTTGATAGTATATATAAATCACTTGATATATAGCAGGCACTCAGAAAAGAGTGACATTCAATAATAATAAGAGAAAACCATGTGGGTTTTTAAAAGTAGAGCTTTCAAAATTTCCTGCAGTGGTGAATAGACATCTACAGAACTAAGGACCTCTTGCACAGAAAAAGTACTCAGGCAAACTGGACTTTAGTATGATTTTCCTTTTTCATACATAAAGTAGATTGAATGATTATTCAGAAACTTCCATGAGAGGCATATAATTTTCATTCCATTGATATTGGGTTTGACCATGTGACTGCTTTCAACCAAGGGGATATTAGCAGACATGAGGTAAACAGAGGCTGGAAACAGGCAGCTTGGCTTCCTCTTTTCAGTTCTGCCATGACTTTAAAAAAAAAACCCACGTAAACAATAGCCTATTGATCCCTCCAACTCCAACACAGGAGATACCTGGAGCCCAGCCAAGCTGCCTTTGGTGAGCCAAGTTTCAATTTTTCAATTCCTAACACACAGACAGATGAGTGAGCCCAGACGAATGTAGCCTAGATTCTCCAAACCACATTAATGCAAGAACAAATGATTATTATTTTAAACTACTGAGTCATGAGGCAGTATTTTAAGCAGCATTTCTCCGGCAATAATTAATTATTATGCAACATTTTTGCTATCGTACTTGCAGAGTTGCCATGGGCACATTCATCCATTCATGCAGTAGTATTTAAGACATATTTCTTGATCACTTACCATATGCAAGGACCATACTACACATAGAATTAGTGGTTTAAAGAAAAGAGGGTAATCCTGAGCATAAGCATGTATTTATGATCACGGGCATAGTTGAAAAACAGATTCTAAGATTGGTTTCTGTAGGCAAATACATCACTGAGGATTTCAAATACCAGCCAAAAGACAAGAAAATAAATACAAAAGCATAACATATGCCCTCACACTCCCTTCACAGAACATAAATGTAGCAACAAATTTCTCTCAATTAGGTCCTTTTTAGCCTCAAAGACAGTAGCTATCTTTTGCCTCTCAAGTGCATCTGAAGAGGGAAATGGCTCTGAATGAACAAAAAGCAAACAATTGTAGCCAATAGGGAAAGCAAAGAAATTGTTGATTTTGTTTTTAAAATGTGGAGTAAGAAATAAATCACAGGGCTGGGCGCAGTGGTGCACGCCTGTAATCCGAGTGGCTCAGGAGGCTGAGGCAGGAGGATCACAAGTTCAAAGCCAGATGCAGCAAAAGTGAGGTGCTAAACAACTCAGTGAGACCCTGTCTCTAAATAAAATCCAAAATAGGGCTGGGGATGTGGCTCAGTGGTCGAGTGCCCCTGAATTCTATCCCTGGTAACTCCTTCCCAAAAATAAGAAAGAATAAAATCACAGGACTCATACTTCTTTTCTTAATATATTTTAAGAAAATGTTATATATCATCTTTTCATCTTCTTTGAAGAATAGTTTAGTTCCAGTATTGGCATCATGACAGATTAAGTGGATATGCATTCCCTTCTAGCTATAACCCACAGATGCAATATGATTCCACAGGCTAGATTATAGGTATTAAAAATTATGTCTAAATGCATAGCCAAACTGGAAAAAAAGAAGGTAAGTCCGTCAAATACAGCCATGAAGGGGAACTCATAGTCCAGGCAGGAATTCCCTGAAAGTTCAGCCACCTAGAGGCATTTAAAAGCCATCTGGGGTCCAAGCATTGTGACCATGGGCACATTCATCCATGACTGTGGTTTTAATGTCAGTTCAGGGGCAAGATATATAATCCTGGAAGAGAAGGTGAGATGAAGACTTTTCATTAAATCAGGACAATTAAAGGGCCAGCCAGTTAATGAAGAGAATGAGAGGAGCTCTACCTAGATGCTGCAGACATAGAAAGGAAGATTGCTCTGTCCTTTGTCCCTAGGAAGAAAAATCTTGTACGTTGCACAGATGTCAAGAACTAAATTTATACCATCCATCTATTTTGGAAATCCTAACCTAAGACATTGAAATCTCTAAAATTCTTGGCAAAAATTGTGCAATTGCCACATAGGAAAGTATATTTAACCCAAGTCACATTGAACCTTTAAAAAGGAGGTGGAGAGAATCCCCTGTCAAATATGAGTTCACAATAAACCAAGGAAACAAAACATCATCATGGAGGATTAACAGATGTAACAAATGAGAAATGCCACAACAAATAAAATAATTTGAAGAAAAAATGAGTAGTGTGCTTAAAATAATAAGCAAACAACCAAAAGAAACCATGATTATGATGAAATATAACTAAAAATGAACTAAAAATAACCACGTTTAAGTAATAACAAGATACAACTTCTAGAAGAAATTTTTATGAGCTAATAGGGCAACTGGAGATTATCTACAAAAAAATCCAGAAAAAAATCGCACTGATACAAGATGCAAGACAAAAAAAATACTTCAAAGAGTTGATGAAATTAACTATCAAATGAGAATTCTATAACAGCAAAAATATAATACTCGCACTAAATATAAATGGGTAAACTTCCTTTTTTGAAGATGGATTATACATATCAGAATAAATTTAAAATGAAAATCACAACTCAAATCTATTTATAATAGAATTGCCAGAATGCAATGAAACAAAAATGTTAATATATTAACATATATCAAGTAATAAAATATGTAAATATAAGGTAAAACAAACCAAAATAAAGCTGGATGACAATATATTTTTAACTTCTTTTTTAAATATACTTTTCCATTGACATAATATTTGCATTTATTTATGGTATATGGCATTACAATTTGGTACACTTATATAATATGTAACAGTCAACTCAGGGTAATTATTATTTCCATCATCTTAAATATTATCATTACCATGTATTGGAGATCTCCAAACTCTTTTCTAGTGTAGACTATAATTACCCTACTGTGCTATAGGACATTAGAACTACTTCCCCTCCTCTAAATGTATTTGGGTACCCATTATGCACCTTACCTTTAACCCCTTCTTCTTAACCTTACTAACCTCTAGTGACCTCTGTTCTACTGTGTATTTCTACATGAACAGCTTTTTTAACTTGCACAAATGGATGAGAACATCTGGGTTTTTTAGTCTTTCTGTACCACTTATTTCACTTAATGTCCTCTGGTTTTATCCGTGTTTCCACAAATGATAGAATTTCAATTTTTTACTGCTATATACCTTGTATATATACACCATATTTTTTCTAATCCATTTGTCTGTACATAGATAGCTTCTTTTAATTCTCTATCTTGTCTACTGTAAGTAATGCTTCAATAAACATGGTCATGCAGGTATTTATTTAATAAATGATTTCCAGCTCCTTTGGATATATACCCAGTGGTTGGATTGCTAGATTTGTGATAGTTCTGTTTTCAGTCTTTTGAGGACCCTCCATACTGTTCTCCATAATGATCACTAATTTACATTTCCATCAACAGTGTATAGGATTTCCTCTTTCTCCAACATTTGTCTTTTTTATAATAGTCATTCTAACTAGGGTAAGATTGTGGTTTTGACTTACATTTCACTAATAATTATTAATCTTGAGCATTTTTTCATATACAACTTGATTATTTATATATTTTTTTGAGAAATGCCTACTTTTGATTTTTATCCATTTTTAAAATGTATTATTTGGAATTTTTTCCTATTGAGTTGTTTGAGTTCTTATACATTCTGAGTGCTAATCTCTTATTAGATAAATAGTTCACAAATATTTTCTCCCTTTCTATAGGTTGTTTTTTCACTCTGTTGATTGTTTCCTTTGCTCTGCAGAAGCTTCTTAGTTTGATGTAATCCCACTTATCTGTTTGTTGTAACATGCTTTTGTTGCCTTTTAATCCCTACTGGGTTTTATCAAAAAAATATATCTTTGCCTATACCAATATCTTAAAGTGTTTTCTCTATGTTTTCTTCTAACAGTTTCAAAGTTTCAAGTCTTACGTTTAGGTCCTTGATCCATTTGGTGGTTGATTTTCTTTTTTTATGATGAGAAGTAGGGGTCTATTTTCATTCTTTTGTGTTAAATATCCAGTTTTCCCAGCACAATGTGTTGAAGAGACTATTCTTTATCCAATGTATGCTCTTTATTCCTTTGTTGAAAATCAGATGGATGTAAATATTTGGCTTGATTTCTATATTTTCTATTCTGTTCCACTGATCTTTTTTGGAGGAGGGGGGAATAGGGGCTGTACCAGGGATTGAACTCAGGGGCACTCAACCACTGAGCCACATCCCCAACCCTATTTTGTACTTTATTTAGAGACAGGGTCTCACTGAGTTGCTTCACATCTCGCTTTTGCTGTGACTGCCTTTGAACTTGTGATCCTCCTGCCTCAGCATCCCAAACCACTGGGATTACAGGTGTGCACCACTGTGCCTTGCTCCATTGGTCTTTGTGTCAGTTTTTATGCCAGTACTATGCTGCTTTTATTGAGTTGCTTGAGTTCTTATACATGCTGCTTTTATTACAATAGCTTTGCAATTCATTTAAGTCAGGTATTATGATGACTCCAGGTTTATTCTTTTTGTTCAATGCTGTGTTGACTATTCTGGTTTTTTATGGTTCCATACTAATATTGTGATTGGTTTTTCTATTTCTCTGAAAAATGTCACAGGTATTTTTATATGTATTATATTAAATATGTAGATTGTTTTGGGTATGATGGACATTCTAATAATATTAATTCTTTCAATCCATAAATATGAAAGTCTATCCATTTTTGTGTCCTCTATAATTTCTTTCATTAGCATTTTATAATTTTTATTTTTTTAGTATTTCCTTATTTAAACTTATTCCTACCATTTTTATTGGCTTTTCTTGTTGCTGTTGTTGTTTTGTTTGTTTGTTAGTTTTTCCTAGTGCTGGAGATAGATCCCAGGGCCTCAAACATGCATGGCATATGCTTTACTACTGCCTCCTACTTATTTTATTATCATTATTGGGTGGGGATATTGTGAATGGGATTTTTTTTCAATTTAACTAGTTTGATAGTAATGTATAAAACTGCTACTGTTTTGTATGTTGATTTTATATCCTGCGTCTTTACTAAATCTATATATCAATTCCAAATGTTTTGTTTTGTTTTGTGGGATCTTTAGGAATTTCTTCATATAAGACCATGTTACCTGCAAAAAAGGTGAAGGATGCTCTTCACTTCTTTCTGTTGCTTGGTTTCCTCAGAACTTCCTATACTATGTTGAATAAGTGTGGTAAGGGTAGATATTCTTGTTTTGATCCAAATCTTAGAGGAAATATTTTCAGTTTTTCCCCATTTACCAGGATGTATGCTGTGGGTTTATCATATATAACTCTTACTGTGGTGAGGTATATTCCTTCCATACCTAATTATTTGAAGGTTCTTATCATAAAGGAATGTTGAATTTTATTGAGTGCTTTTTTTGTACTTGTTGATATAATGTTTCTGATCCTTTATTTTGCTGCTATGATATATTATGCTTATCAATTTGTGTATGTTAAGCCATACTTACATCCCTGGGAAAAAATTCTACTTGATCATGGTGTATGATCTCTTTTATATGCAACTGGTTTTATTATATTTTAATTCTGATGATTTTTTTGCTAATTTTTTTGTCTGAATGATCTGTCCATTGATGAAGATGAGATGTTGAGGTCCCCAGTTACTGCATGTTGGAATTTCTCTCTCCCCGTAGATCTAATAATACTTACTTTATATTATTGTGTATTCTAGCCTAGGGTGCACATGTATTTATAATTGTTATTTCCTCTTACCAAATTAACCCCTTAATCATATAGTGGCCTTGTCCTTTTCAAAGCTTTTTTAGTCAGGCAATGTTTACATGTAACAGAGTAAATATTAAGGCAAAACCCATACTTATGGCAAAAGGAATAATTTTGTTAAAGCAAAAGGAAAACTTCATCTGACAGGTATAACAACCCCGAATTCTTATGAATTCAACAAAAATCTGAAAATATATAAAGTTAACATTTTCTTATTGTAAGAAAAAATGGAAAAATTCACCATCAAATTAGGGTCATTTAAAAAATTATTTCTGGGCAGGAAAGATGGTGTAATGAAATGGACATCATTGCCCTAACTTCATGTATGACTGCATATATGGTGTGATTCTACATCACATAGAACCAGAGAAATGAAGAATTGTGTTCCATCTATGTACAATGAATCAAAATGCATTCTTCTATCCTGTATACCTAAGTAGAATAAATAAATTTTTAAAAAATAAAAAATTATTTCGTCCAAAATTGTGTGGGTAAGGCATTCAAGAAAGAAAGAGAAGATCTGAACAACACTAAACATATATAGAATACTAAACTTAACAGTTAATGGGCACAAATTTTTTAGAAAAGTATAGACGGAGAATTTTTTAAGATTAACCATGTTCTAGGCCATAAAAGAAGTACCAACAAACAAAAAGGGCTGTATTTCCCTGATGACACAGGACCTGGAGCATCTTTTTTCAAATTTATTTCCCGTCTGTGTATCTTTTATGAGATATCTTTCAAGGGTTTTGGTCCATGTTTTGTTGGTCGCTAGTTTTCCTACTGTTGCATTTTAAGAGCTCTTTATAATTATGGATAACAGTCCTTTGAGAGCATAGAAAGAAGGATGAGCATAGAAAGCAAGACTGAAATTCAGCTGGGCAAACAAGCCCTGTAGTTCCACGTCGAGAATCTGGGGTATATGGCATTGTGATGTTCTCTCCAAAGGGCTTGTGTAGTTTTGCCTCCATGGTTTTGCTGGTTTCAGCCCACATGGCCTCTCTCTTGGCTTATGTCTGCTTGATTCTTGCAGCTTTCCTCAGCAGACATTCATGTTACTGGCATCTTTTAATCTTGGGGGTCTCCACTGCTGTTTAGACTTTCTTCCCATATCGCTATGCATTGCTCTGTCAGGGGCTGCCCACAAGAACTCTGACCCTGCTGCACTTTGCCTGGCCTCCCAGGCCTTCCTTTGAAATCTCTGTGGAAGCCTCCACAACCACCAGCATTCTCTATTCTGGCAGAACCAGTACCACATGGTCTGCCAGCATCACCAACAGTAGCCAAGCCTCCTGGGACCATGGCTGCAGCAGCCTCTGAGTACCTGCACAGCTGAGCATGGTGAAACAACTTCCTGGGTCCCCCTGTGCAAGTCAGGTATCCCCCTGGTCTCTTCTCAAAGGAATTTTTACTTTTACAGCCTGGAGCCTGAGATAGGTGTGATTTTTGTCAATTCCTGAGACACCCTCAAGCCTTTTTTCTGTAGTTTCTTTCCTTAGCCTCAGTTTTACTCACAGTTTTCTGGCCAAACTGCAAAATTTTCAAATCTTTCAGCTCTGCATTCTGCTCCTGATTATCACAATAAACTTAGCTAAAAAGTGTCCATAAGATGTCTCCTCACTAGCTGGGCATCATGGTCCATGCTTATAATCCCAAAAGCTTGGAAGGCTGAGGCAGGAGGATCGCAAGTTCAAAGCCAGTCTCAGGAATTTAGTGAGACCCTAAGCAACTTAATGACATATATATCAAAATAGAAAATCAAAAGGGCTGGGGATGTTGCTCAGTAGTTAAGCTCCCCTGGGTTTAATCTCTGGTACCAAAAAATAAAATAAAATGTCCATGCCGTTGCCTGAATGCTGTGCTTTATTGAAATTTCCTCTACCAGATTAATTAGTACATTACCTTTAATTCAGCCCCACAAGAAGTCTCAGGACCTGGGCAAAATGTAGATGACTTCTTAGCCAAAACATAATATGAATGGCCTCTAGTACAATTTCCAATAGAGTCTTCCTTCTCTTTGTAAACCTCATGAACACAGCGTCCCCAGTGCTATCACTATTCTGGTCTTCTGAGCTTCTACCAGAACCACCCATTAGCAGAACCACCCACTTGCAACCATCTAAAGCTTTTTTAGCTTGCATCTGTAAGCTTTTCAAAATTCCTCCCACAAATTCCAAAAGCTCCAAAAGTTTCTGAAATACATGGTCAGGTTAATCAAACAAAAACCCCACTTCTTGGTATCAATTTTTGTTTTAATAAGCTTTTTTGTCACTGTGACTACAGACTTGACAAGAACAATTTTAGAAGAGGAAAAGTTTATTTGGGACTCAGGGTTTCAGAATTCTCAGTCCACAAATGGCTGGCTCAATTGCTCTGGGCCGAAGATAAGGCAGAACACCATGGTGGAAGAGGAAAGAGTTCAGGACGTGGCTATTAAAAGAAGCAGAGAGAGACTGCTCTGCTCAACAAGGACAAATATAAGCCCCAAAAGCACACGCTCAGTGATCCACCTCCTCCAGCCACATCTTAACTGCCTACAGCTACCATCCAGTTAATCCATTCAAGTGGATGAATGCACTGATTAAGGTACTCATAACCCAATCATTTCACTTCTGAACTCTCTTGCATTGTCTGAGTTTTGGGGGGACACTTTATATCTAAACCATAACACCTCATATCTAAACCATAACAACTAGTGTCAGTTCTCTAGCTTTGTTTTTTCTTTTAATTATTGTGTTCACTATTCAGGATGTTTTACTTCATATGAATTTTAGACTCAGGGAATATGTCATGAGAGAATGCGAACTAAAACAATAAGATACCACTACTCATGTATTAGAATGGCCAAAGTCCAGGACATTTGCAACATCAAGTACGAGTGAAGACGTGGAGCTGCAAGGATTTTCATTCATTGCCGGTGAAGATGCAAAATAATACAGCCACCTTGGACAATTGTTTGATAGTCTCTTAAAAAACTAAATGTACTTGTATCATACAATCCACCAATTATGCTCCTTGATATTTACCCAAAGAAGTTGAAAAATATAATCATACAGAAACCTGAGTATGGATTGTCATACCAGATATATTCATAATTGTCCAACTTGGAAGAACTAATATGTTCTTCTGTAGCTGAATGGGTACATTCAGACAAGACACTTCCACACAAAGGAATATTATTCAGAGCTGAAAAGAAATGAGAAATCAAGTCACAAAACGATAAGAAGGAAATGTAAATGCATATTTCTAAGTGAAATAAGACAGTCTAGGAAGAGTAAATAATAGCCTATATTTTCAACTATATGAAATTCTGGAAAGGGCAAGCTATTGAGACTAAAAAGATCAGAAGTCGCCAGGGGAAAGGTAAAGGAGAGATGAACAGATGGAATACAGATAATTTTTAGTGTAGTGAAAATGTCTTTTATGACACAATAATAATGAATAAATGCCATTATCTGTTTATCAAATCCATAGAATATATAAGACCAAGAGTTAACCTTAATGTAACTATAATCTTTGGTGATGAGGATGTAGATCCATCATTTGTAACAAGCATACCACTTTGGTGGGGATATTGGTAATAATATAGGCTATGTATATGTGGTAATGAGAGGGAAATAGGATATCTGACCCATCCACTCAATTTTACTATGAAAACCTAAAACCACTCTAAAAATAAAGTCTATTATTAAAAAAGAATTCATATAACTTGGATGATATTCTCAAACAACAATATAAATAGTGATATCAGTAACAAAATAGTTTTAAAATCATGTATAAAGTGTGTTCTAAATAATTTATTGGTTGCAAAAGGAATCGAAATTAGAAAATATTTAGAACTGAATATTACATATAAACATACTTGGATTTTTATAGATGTGGAGGCCACCAAGAGGACACAATAGAGGTGCTTCTAAATGAAAAATCTCTTGGCAAATTTATGTTTCAGGATCTAGAAATTCATTTTCATCACTGAGTATTATTGTATAATAAATTGTCTAATCAGAGAAAATTTTTAGAAATCAATAGATTCAGTAAATGTCCAGGGAAAAGAGAATGAACAAATTTCAGACAAAGATTTGGCAAAAGAAAAAAAAAACACTCTCAGGTATTTATAGCTAAATGCAATTTCAACTTTTAAATAAAGCATGCTTCTAAATGAATGTAAGTTCTTACAGGTCAATTTAGCTACCTATATTCCTTGTTAAATATGTAATAAGGGTCTATAATGTACAAAACACTAACATAAGAAACTAGGTATTATAGTTTAGATAGAAGCAAAAATTTTCAGAGGTGAAATTATTAGTTTATGAGAGCTGGAACCTAATTAATGGATTAATCCACTGATATGGATTAACTGGGTGGGAATTATAGGCAGGTAGAGTGTGGCTAGAAGAAGTAGGTCACTGAGGGTTTTCCTTTGGGGTTTATATTTTGCTCCTGGTAAATGGATCTCTCGCTACCTTCTATCTGTCATCCTATATGTCTTGCTGCCTTCCACCATGCTCTTCCACCATGATGTTCAGCCTCCTCTTGGGCCCAGAGTTATGAAGTAGGCTGACCATGGCCTGAATCTCTGAAACAGTGAGCCAACATAAACTTTTCTTTCTCTAGCTGTTCTTGTTGGATCTTTTGGTCACAGTGCAGCAAAGCTGACTGAAACACTGGGGCAAACACATGTGCCTGTTTTCAAGGAGCTTCTAGACTACTGAGAGAAAAGCACAAAAATGAACCTACTGAATAAAATTTAGAAAGTATAGAGGTTTGCCCAGTGTGTTGTGGATGGACTCTGGGTCCAAACTGGGATTGAAGAGTGGCTTTAAAAAGAAAAAGTTATGCAGGTGTCTTAAGGCATCACATTAGTTTTCTTATACATGACCTAGCCCTCACAATTTAAGCAAAATATACTAAAAGGTTCAAATTTCTATGAGTTTTTCTGAAATGTCTAACACAAACAAGTAATTCATCAACTTCTCAGTTGCATTGCCCTAGGGAATTCAAGAAAAGGAGACATATAAAGCAAGAGTAGCCATAAGGAGATATAAAAGCTGAACTAAGGCATCTCTTGCAAGACCCTTGCCAAAATTGTGTTGAGCCTTTGGAAATAGTCCTTCTGGTAAGCGCCAGCATAGGAGAGGACAGTATTTTTTTATTCCAATAAAAAAATAGCATTCTAATTTTTTAGAATTAAAATTGAAAAGAACAGTTATACAGATTCATATTATCATGTCTGTTTGCTTCAATATAATCACTCCTAGGTACCTGGGGAAGATAGACAAAGATTGATCAGAAATAAATTGATTCAGCCCTATAGGGTTGACTGTTACAGGAAAAAAAAAAGTGACTCTGGCATTTGAAATTTTGTATTTAACCACATATAATTTTGAAAGCAAAACTGATTAAATTCATTCAAGTAAAATTTTCGTGTCTTATTTATATCTGCCCCAAAATGAGACTTATTGAACTTCTCGTTGCCCCATAACCAGAGTGAAAAATCATAAATAAGGTAAGCACTAGACAACACTGGAACACTCAGTCACCCTGCTGCCTCAAGATTCTCCTGGGACATTTTCAATTCTGAAAAGGTATGTGGCACATTGAAAACAATGTCAGTTAACCCAGCAATATCTTCAGAGGCCAAACCTAGCTCAACTGGACCATCTGATATGATTGTTGCTTTAATACCTACTACACTATAAAGGGCTTCTCCACTACCCATTCCTGCCGGAGTTGCTGTTTTCTGTAGTTTATTTCCTTTTAGACTTTTCTTCTTTGAAGACTGGTATTACTGCAACTATGGTGCCCAGTTCATTGTACTTGAATTATTTTCTACTTTGTATGTATTAGGCTGGCTTGAGAGAGATTGTGCTGCATTGGGGGACTTGTTACAAAAATTTTCAAGATAGGTTATCACACTTTGAAATATGTATAAATGTGTGTGTGCGTACACATGTGTTTTGGAATTTGAGTAGTGCAAATAATAAGTCCCTCAGAGTGTGTTTTGTTTGTTTTCCAGAACACAAAGGGCTTTTGGAGTTTGGTTAGTTTCCATGCCAAGAGCTCTGAGGAGTCAAGAGGCAGTACCTCCTCTGGGAAGTCAATAGAAATCTCTTCAGGGATGCTCAGTAAAAGACAGAATAAAAAAATGTACAGAGCCTAGAAATTCACCAGCACTCTGCGAAACCAGACTCGGGAATGTCTCTTGTTGCTCAGAATTTACATTGTCCTGGGCTTTGGGGGCATTCTGATTCTTTTCCTACACATTCTTTTGCAATTATTGAAAACTAGCTCTGATTTCACTTGGCTTTCCTTGGTTTTCAAGCATGGCTATCATTATTTTAAACACAGGTCAGCTCTCACATTAGTTGAAGGAAAAGAAAGAAGTATCCATTTTCCTGGCAATATGATGCTAGGTTCAATTTCTATATTTAGTGTGAAGGAAGGGGAAAATTGAGGGCAAAAGGAAAATTTAAATATCTTTGTTCTGTGAACTTGGTGTCCACAGAACACCAAGTTGGTGAACAGGACCTTTCTATACCATAGCAAATATATTTTAGTGAGGATAAAATATATGACCTAAGTCAGCTCCAAATTGTTCTTTCTTCTTAAGGAGAACTTTCCAGTCTAAGGCATCCTAAAAGAAGCCTCCTAAGAAAAAACACAAACTAACTTTTTTTTTAAGCTAGGCAAACAACTTGTGATCTAGCTGTTTAAAGGACAGGGTTCCATTAATTTGAACTCTGTACCTATAGGAGGCTCCAATGTCATAAATAAATTATTTTAAAATATTAAATTTTAGCCAGCAGGCCACTTAGCAAAGAACTATTATAATGGTATTTAGTTGAAAATGTTGAATAGCATGATGGATGTAAAATGCTCCTGCTAAGGAATGCGTCAGAATAGAGGAATTATGGACACTCCACCTCATAGTGTTCTGGAATTTCCACCCATAGGTCGAGAGATAAGCCGAAGGAAAAAGGTAGAATTGTGGGATTAGGAAAGGACTGTGTAGTAAAGCAAAAGGAAAAGAATAGTGTTGACTATTTGGATCCCTTGTAGCAAGGGGGTTAGTGGTAATGTTTACATAGTTCATTAGTGACCGACATAACAAATGCATGCATTTGTGGAGGCCCAACATGCAAGAGGATGTATAGTTATCTCACTTGAGCATTGTATTTAAAAAGACAAAGATTCAAACTCAGACTTGGTCATTTGCCAGCTACAAAGTTGTACCAATCCCATCACTTCCCAGGGCCTGCCTTTGCTCACATGAAACAGGTAAGATGTGCATATCTTCCTTGAGGCTTTGTCATGAGGATTAAATGACATGCCCAGAAACTGAGCTAACACAGTGTCTGGAACATAGTAGATAGTCATAGCACATTAACTTTCTTCCTTTCTGCTTCCTCTGTCCCACTTCTCATCATCACCACTTGTACCAACTGTCCGAGTTTGGAAATTTTATCATCCAAATTAATAAATTCCATGAACAATGGGTAAATGTTTGAAATAAACTATCAAGTACCCAATAGACTCATCAAGCCATCACTTCCATCACCTATTTTACTAAAATTAATGTGAATCAGACCCTTGCTAAGGATTAGGTGAGTGAGATATATTTGGTGTTACTCATTGCATAAGGTTTCTGGAAAGAGGAAGAATTGTGAATGTGCAGAACTGAAATAAGTTCAGTTCAGTGGAAGAACAACTGTGACATCTAAAGGCAGACGGCCAGGCTAAAACACAGAATTGATTCAGAAACACACAAAAAGCTGTTCTGCAAATGGCAAACATCATTGCCATTTTCTGATAAGGACTAGATATTGTTTTTCTACTATTGCTTTTATTATACTTTCCTATTCAATATAGATCCCTTTTGCAATAAAACAATGAAATCTTCTTGAAAAGTAAATATATCCCTTCATTAATCACCACTTTCTACTTCTTTTTTCTCAGTTCCACTATTGAGAAATCTGTAGTACCACAAACCATCGACTAGTGTGCTACCTTGATTAAGGCACAAAACGTTAAAAGCAAATTACTATGAAAGTATGAAACAATTTGCACTTAATGTTTCAGTCATATCTGTAAAAAATATGACTTAAATATAGTTTTATTAATAATACATATTTTAATTAAACGGCTGGAGGTGCATCTAGCAGGAAAAATTGAATCTTCTCTGGATTTCACATACTGGTATGATTCATGGGCAGTAAATATGCAAAGCTTTATGCCCATAAGGCAATCAAACTCCAAAGCTGATATGCATGTTTTTATCTAAAAGAATGAAATCTAGTAAGGGTTAGAAATAATAATAATCATAACAGACTGCCAGAGAAATTTAATGAATTGGCTCCAGCCAACAGTATCCTTTCCATATAATAGAATCATCCTTTCAGCTACAATTACATCCAATCCAACATTTATTATTACTTGCATTAGTCTCATTACACACAAAAATCCTGTATATGTACTTCTTTACATGATGAAAACTTTGCAATACTAATGATAAAATCCTGGGATGTGAGTGACACCTTTGGGGAGTAGGAAATGCTTTGAATTGCTATGTAATCCCAAAAGAACCCCACTTTAACTCTCGCTACTTGCCTGACATTTGTCTAGTGTATGATCTTGTAAGCATCACCATGGCAAAATGCCAAAAATGGGGGCTTAAACAACCAAAATTTATTTTCTCATAATTTTGGAGGCTATAAGTCCAAGATCAGGGGTCAGCAGGGTAGGATTCTCCTGAGGCCTCCCACCTTGGCTTGTAGATAGATAGCCACCTTCTCCCATTGTCTTCACATGGTCTTCTTTCTGTGCATGACTGTGTCCCAATTTTCTCTTCCTATAAGGATACCAGTCCTATTGGTTTAGGGCTTCACCCTAAAGACCTTATTTTAGCTTAATTACCTCATTCAGGATTGTACCTGAAAATACAGGTACATTCTGAGGTACTAAGGGTTAGGACTTCAACAGAGGAATTTTAGCAGAACAGAAACCAGCCTATAACACTCGAAAATTATTTTTGAGATTCATAGGTAATATTATCTGCCTCTATGCTGCTTGTCATGGCATTTTGCCACAGAGAAGAACCTGCTAAATGTATAGAACTTGTAAACTCAAAAACTCAGGTTTTCATTTATTTATTTAGCATCAAATTGAATTTTCCTGAAAAAAAAA